>NW_020770868.1:5452-17925 GCF_900518735.1 Pseudonaja textilis | reverse complement strand
AGAAACTCCCAGCCAGATGGAGCAGATGATAACTTGGACACCAGAAGAAGATAGGATGATGGAGTTGGCCAAGCTCTTCCCCAGCCATCTCTTCACTCGGTTTCCTGGTTTTGTGGCCAGGAAAGCCAGCACCACCGTGATGGTTTTGGCCAAGAGAGAAGAAACAGCAACCGAGAAGATGATGCTGAAAACCGTTTGTCGGAGAAGGCAGGTGGCTTTCTTTGGTTGACCAATGAAGAGAGAAGAAGACAAGAAGGAAAGCAGGAGGGAGACCAGGAGGATGTAGGAGAGGTCCCGGTTGTTGGCTTTGACAAGGGGAGTTTCTCGGTATTTAATGAAGATGACTAAAACAAGGCTTGTAGTTAGGAGCAAGAATAGGGCAAAAGAGACCAGGGTGATGCCCAGAAGTTCTTCATAAGAAAGGAAGGTTATCACTTTGGGGATACATTGGACTCTTTCTTTATTTGGGTATTTATCATCTGGACACTTGGTGCATTTTTCTGTATCTGAGGGGGGGAAAAAACCAACCGCATATTTCTTTGTCCTTTGCATTTCAAGATATATTGTACATTCTTTGGCAACTAGTGATTATTGAGAGAATTTTCTGGGATGGATTTCTTAATATATCCAGAGACAGAAAATAAGTGTACCACTTTTTTAAAAAAATATACATACGATATATTTTTGATAGGGTATGAAATTGAGTGAAGGCTTAGGACTTGAAAGATTTCTTTTGTAATGTTTGGAATATTGATATGAACCTGCATTACTAAAGGTAAATAATGAATCAATTAATCTTTCTAGAGAAACTCACCTGCCAGGTGGCAATTCTTGTTTACTTGCCTCAGAGGATGCTGGCGGATCAAGTGACTGCTGCAAATAATTTGGAATGGCCATTGGAGCAGTGGTGATACAGGTGCAGCCAGATACAGGCATAACTATCCATGCCACCACATTATGTATCTCATATATCAGCAATACCTTTTGAGTGTTCCTCAAAGGTAACCCATGTAGACTGCATTGAAATCCTCATTTCAGGAGGTGGACCTAAAACAATTCCTCACATTTCAAGGAACTCAGGTGTTCCTAGAGAAGTAAATGTGGAAGGAAGGACACATCCAAGCTAAAAAGAAGAAATATTTTCTCTGGCAGTAGTAAAGCTTGTCCAATCTGCCACTGCCACTGCTCTCTATCCAGCCCTTCCTTCACAGTCTTTTTGTTCTTCTGTTTAGAGAATAAACGGGGAATTTTGGAAATAAAGAAGATACCAATTCAGCTTCAAAGTCTTTTTTAATTCACACTTTCATGACAATGCTCTGGATGGATACAGTTCCACCAGGCCTCCCATTTTCCTCTGGTGTCACCCACCTTTCTGAGTGGAGATCGTCCCCTCCGGACAAGGAACGCAGTCGTAGCAGCAAACTGGCTCTTCTTTTCGAGCCCTCTTGACAAATCCAGGACGACAACTTTCCACACATTCAGATTGAGGAAAGGACTGAGCAGAAAAAAAAAACAGGATTGCCAAAGGAAATGTGTTAGGACTCTCCGTCCATGGAAAATGGAGGTAAAAATGGATATTAGGCAAAATATTAGATATTAGGCCCTGGTCTTCACTTAAGTAAAGACAAAATCTCTCACTATTTCCAAATGGTTGGAGATATAACTTCTGGAAGATTCTTCCTTTAGTTCCTCTCTTTTGCTTTTGGCATCTCACATTGCCAAAAAAAAAAAGGCCTTCATTAAATAGAAAAGTCTGGAGAGATTGAACCAGTAGTGGGATTGTATTGGTTCTGTCGATTCTATAGAACCGGTTGTTATGATTCTGCGTAGTTTGGAGAACCAGCAAATTGCACCACTGACTGGCCCCTCCCCTCTCCACCTGCCCCTCCCCTCCCCACCCAGTTAGTCCTTATCGTGCATGCGTGGCATCGCCTGCAGCCTGCTTTTGCCCACTCGACAGGCCAGCCATTGCTGCATGCCTTCCGCTGTGGCCCTGCCTGATCTCTCTGGGTGAGTGAGTTCTGCAAGCTCCAGGGCCCAGTCATCTACCTGCCACTGCCAGTCATATTTAACCCCACCCTACCACACTTGCCTTTTGCTGCCACCACCTGCCGCCCTCACTCCCAGCAGGTAAGGCCTAGCAGCTGCGGTGAATCCAGGTGGGGGTTGAGATGCAGACTGGTGGAAACGTGAGCTACATTTCGCTGTACTGGAAGTCATGTGGAGAGGCTCACGTTCTCCTACTGCTGGGAGAGCAAGAGAGTCTTTCCCGGCACAGCTCCGGGTGGTGAGAGAAACAGGATTCAAGCGGGCTGCTTCTCTGCCACTCAGAACCGCTCGTTTCCCTATTGGAGGGGAAGGTGCAAACTTTTCACTGTGCAGGGAAAGACTCTCTTTCTTTCCCAGCAGCAGGAGAACATGAGCCTCTCCACCTGTCCTCCAGTACAGCAAAATTTAGCTTGGATTCACTGCAGGAGCTGGGCCTTACCTGCTGGGAGTTAGGGGTCCAGGTGGCAGTGGCAAAAGGCAAGTGGGATGGGGGGTAAAGGTGGCCGGCAGCCTGGTCGTACCCATGTCAGCAACCAGTGTCTTCATTTCGAAATTGATGGAGAATTTGGGGAAAGAGATGGAGAGTCTTTCATTGGCCAGCACAGGAGTGCCGTTGAGAAGTGGGGAAGAGGCCTTCTGCTGGTCCAACCTGGTGTTCAGACTGGAGGTGAGCCAGAGGAAGTCAGAGCACTGAGGGAAAGGGGGATTTCCAGGAGGAGCTGCCCTCTCTGCATCCAATTGGGACCATTTGGGGTAGTCCTAGGGATTGGGTGAGTTGAGCCACAGCTCCTTGCTTTCTTAACTCAGGGAACAGCCTTTTTGTGCAGGAGGAAGACTGTGGATGGGGGAGGTCTACCTGAGTGACTCCTCCGCCGTCTTCACCAGATTATTTGGAGACTTAACAAGCGAGCACAGCTAAAGGCACTGCTGTCACATATCAGCCCAGACCTCACCCTGCGGCTCCGTAAAGCCAACACTAAAGAAGTGGGAGATCAGGTAAACCTGTGGTGCAATGCTCACTCAGATCTCGGCCCCTACAGGTCATCCGACCTCAAAGCCCCTCAGGAGCTGCCGTTCCCAGGTTTCTACTCAAGTGTGCTTTGTCGTCACCTCTTCACCTTGCTGAAGCGGCTGGCCCTGCCCCTCACCCTCCCCTCCCTCTTCTGCCCTGAGAAGGTGAGGGTGACGGTGGGCGATAGTGAAGCGGCTGGGTCCATATCTTGCCGACTCTCTCTCCCACTCTGTGTGTGTGTCTCCCTGAAAGCCGCAGCATGGCTAAGCCAGCAAGCTCTCCTTGGCGGTCTTCGTTATCTCTTTCATTTATTCTTTTTGGAATCCAGACTGGCTGAACAATTGCAAGACCACGGGGGAAGCGTCCCTTTGGGCGACCCTCCTCCTCCTCTTGTAACTGGCTGTTGTGGCAGGGCTGGGAGGGTGCATGTGCATGGGGAGATTCTCCTCAAGCAAATGCCAAAGCACAGCAAAACCGGGTATGGGGTGGGTGGCTGCTCACTTGAGGAGCGAGCATCTCCCACACGACTGCACCCTCCTGATCCATCCACAGCTGCCGGGTACAAGAGGAGGAAGAAGAGGAGGAGGTTCGCCCAAATGGACGCTTCCACCACGGTCTGGCAATTGTTGTTTAGCCAGTCTGGATTCGAAAAAGAAGAAATGAAAGAAGTAGCGAAGAGCACCAAGGAGAGCTTGCTGGCTTGAGGGAGACACACATACATTCACAGATACACACACACACACACACACACACACACACGCACAGAGTGGTGGAGAGAGGGGGGAAGATAGATACCTGTCTGCTTCACTATCCCCCACCGTCACCCTTATCTTCTCGCACTGCTACATTTTGTGAACCCTCTATGTTTAGTATTTCCTTCAAACTGGTGAGAAACCCAGAAGGGCTGGGGAATGTGTCATTAAGAGGTTCAGGTTGCTTTGCTCCTTGTGCCCAAAGTAGCAAAGAACAAGGGAATTCTGGTGACCAGGGCCTGAATTCAGATGAATTTGAATCATGATTGGGTAGAGGTGCTTTTGGTCCCATTGGGAGAGAAGCTTCGTCCTGCTTGGAAAAAAGTGTCCCCTGAAAGGGCCGGTTCATAGTTGGGGAGGTTCTTAAAGAGACCAGACCTGGTCAGACTTATCCATGCCTCTCTTTTACACACACACACACACACACTCACACACATACACAAAGTGGTTGCGGAGGGGAAGATAGGGAAAGAGGCAGAGAGAGAGAGAGAGAGAGTGTGATACAGAGAGGGGAGAAAGAGAGAAAAAGAGTGAATGAGAGAGGAAAAGAGAAACAAGAAAGAAAACAGAAAGAGAAAGAAAGAAAGAAAGAAAGAAAGAAAGAAAGAAAGAAAGAAAGAAAGAAAGAAAGAAGGAAAGAAAGAAAGAAAAGAGAAAGGAAGCTAAAGGAAGGAAAGCGATAGACAAAGAAAGGGAGAGATGGAAGGAAGGGACAAAGAAAGGAAAAGAAAGGAAGCAAAAGGAAGGAAAGCGATAGACAAAGAAAGGGAGAGATGGAAGGAAGGGACAAAGAAAGGAAAAGAAAGGAAGAGACGGAGGGAGGAGAAAGTGAATGAGATATATGAATGGATAGATAAATAAATAGAAGGAGGGAGGGAAGGAGATAGAAAAGAAAGGAGAGGAAGGAAGGAAACAAACCCTGGCTTCAGAAGACTCTTTAAAGCAGCACAACAATCTAGGACTGGCCTGCAAGGGATCTCGGAGGTCAGCTAGTCCAACCCCCTTCTCCAGCAGAAGATCCTTATAGAGTCAAAGAATAGCAGGGTTAGAAGTGTGTGTGTGTTTGTGTGTTTGTGTTTATGGTTGTCAAAACTCCAAAAACAAGTCAAGCAGCTCTGGGGAGATCAGTCATAAAATAAAACACTTGCTAAGCAACCAGCCATTAAGCGAGGACCAATTGTATTTGGATTGCAAATCACATGGCCACCTGGCCATGCCCACCCAGTCACATGCCCACCAAGCCACACCCATAAATTAAGCCACGCCCACAGAACCAGTTGTTACAAAATTTGAATCCCACCCCTGGATGGAACTGAGAAAAGATTTCAGCATTAAGTGATAACCAGCCGGTTCCTTCTCATGACCCCATCAACACGCATTTCTCGCCTCTTCTTACACCCATAATTTGAAGGTGTGATACCAGAACAATCTTGATAATTTCAGGTGAACTGAAAGCTTTGGAGCTGCTTCCTAGGAGCAGAAGGCCCATTGCTCTATCCCAGGGAGGGTGAAAGGGAGGCATGGAGAGCTCTGGCCAGGTCTGGCCTCCTTAAGAGCCTCCCAGATTATGGAGCTGCCCTTTCAGGGGACACTTTTCCCCAAGCAGGACGAGAAGAAGCTTCTTTCCCCCAATGGGGCCAAAAGGATCTCCGTCCACTCAATCCCATCCGACCCGGTCCAAGCCTGGATTCAGGCCCGGGTCAGTAGAATTGCCACCTTCATTGCTCTTCTGGGTACAAGGAGCAAACAACCAGAAGCTACTAGGGACACATTCTCCAGCCCTTGTGGGTTTCTCACCCATTTGATGGAGAACCTTAATTATATGTGGTCCACAAAATGGAACAATATGGAAGCCTCCCAAGCAGCCTAAGGGAAAAAATCCGGTTTCTACTGCATAGATTCAGTTTTCGGTGAAGGTCAACCACCTTTGGGGAATAGCATCAGCCCTCTTGAAATGGGACCTCAGGCTTTGGAAAACAGAGGAAAGACATCAAAACTTTCTCCTACCTTGTTGAGCAGCTTTAGCCATGAAAGAGCATCTTGGTTGATAGAAAGTCTCTGTCTTTCAAAATACGCCAGATTCTTTCTCCTGGGATCATCCCCGGGAAGAACCAAGAAGCCCGAAATGAGAAGATCTGCTGCTACCTCTCCATTTGGGTCCTTGTACAATTCAATGTGTGAAATATTGACAAATTCATTCTTCTCCAGGAAAGGATGGAACTAGAAAGGGAACATGTAGCAATTTTTAAATCAGAAAACTTTGTTTCTTATCCCAGATGCTTTTTCACATTTGAATCTTTCTTCTGTAATCGTCTAATTTACACACATGCTTCATTAGGAAAATAGGTGTTACCCCTATCTTACAAGTGAACAAAAAAAATTCAGAAAAAAATGTTGATCATATTTTGACAATATAGATTTTGACAAAATATAGTTGAACAAACGGAAAAAAGGAGATTTATGAACTCCCTGAAAGCAACAGTCTGGTTATCAGAAATACAGATTTCTGAAGAAGAAAATTGTCAGGGTCTTCCTCTCCCAGGAAGCCCAGACAGGAAACCTGAGCTAGGCCCACTTCGCTGTAATGCTGCACTGACAGGATTTGGGGAGTCAGAAAGTACAAATCTCCCAGTGACCCTTTTTTTATGCAGCTGTAGGTGTCCTCCTCTTCTCTGCTTCTTCCCCAGGCAGAATCTCTCCTCCACCCCCCAAAAGTCATTCCCTCCTATCACTGAACTTTCTAAATGGGTTCTTGAAAAGGGGGACATATAACTTATGTTCTCTATGTAGGTCATCCTCACATATTATTTCATTTCCCAAATACATTATGGAAATACTGCTGATATAACTCGATCTCAGGAAAGAGTAACAAACAATTTTGTGATGTGATCAGAAACCCAGTTAAGTGAGGCGTGGATGGTATGATAATTAAGTGGATAAAAACTGATTTTAAAATGGTACTCAAATAATCTTTAGTTTTTTTAATCTTTGTCCTGAAAGTGGGAAGATACAACATTTTGTCGTTAAGTTATCAATTTTTCTATGTTGTCATTAATATAATAGGGTTGATAAATCGCTATTATACAAGATTTATAACAATTCTCAGGCAAATATACTTTTATGTTATTTAAACATTACCAACTTTCCAGAAAAATATTTCTGATTTTCTCCTAGAAACAACTGTATGACTAAAAAGCAGTAGAAAGCTATCTGGATTTTAGGATTTGATAAATTATAGTATCTCATATAAGAACATTAATGATGCACTTGATGAAGGATTGTGCCAAGCTTTATAAGTATACAAGGGAGCCAGTTTGGTCTACTGGTTAAGCCCCCGAAGGAGAAACCAAGAGGCTATAAGTTCAAGTCCCGCCTTGGTCATGAAGCAGACTGGGGGATTTGGGGCTAGTCTCTCAGCCCAACTCAACTCACAGGGTTGTTGTTGTGGGGAAAATGAATACACAACTACTCATTGGTACTCAGCCCCCGTGGCTTCTGCAGGGAAGGGCTTTTAAGGATGGGGGGTGAGTTAGTGTACTTAGTGAACTCAAACAAGGCCTCAAAGATCTGGAAATCCAACAAGATGGGGCTGCTCTTCCCAAGAATGTTTATTTGAGCAGCCTTTAGAGCAAGTATACTGAATAACCCTGCCAAAAGTCCAAAGGGAATTAACATCCGAGAGATGCAATGGAGATCCAAGAGCCATTTCAGGGGGCCGATACAAGGAAAGAGCGCCTGAGCTGAGACTGGGGCCCTGTGGACAAGGGGCACTCGAACTGCAGTTCACGGCCTCCTATGCTGCATCTCCAATCAGGACTCAGGGAATCACTTTGTGACGCCTCTCCTAATATAATATCCGGGATGTTCAGGACTCTTTTATGTGCAACTGCAATTCTCAGATCAATAGGAGGCAGTTTCTCTGAATGGGGCCAAATTCTGTTCTGCTGTAAAATGGATAGGTTGAAGGAGGAAGCTGTGTTGGAGACATTTGCCATCTTGAATTATTTGTACATGAATATATGTTTATGAAAAAAATCTCAAAATCGTGCCTGACTGCAACCTGAAACTCAGTCTTGAGAGAAGACAAGGAGGAGATTATGAGACCAGCTTCTCCAACTTACAAAATCTCTCAGTTGGACAAGGGAGGATTCAAGACTCTTCCAATGATGGAAAGAGGTGTTGGGAGTTAAAACCCTTCTCATTCCTAGGAAAATGAAATATTTTAGGATAGACTAAAAAGGGAGAATATATTTCACTTAAAAAGAAAAGTACAAACTCAGAGATCCTGAAACTCAGCCCCCACCCCCCACTTGCTAATGGACCATTACTCTGGCCTAGGACACTCTATTTTACATAACAAAGTTCTACTCCAGGTAAAGCTACATAGGAATTGCCCAAAGCCCTTTCATTACATCACCATCCAGGCAGGCTCAACCAAGCCTGGGACTTAGGACAGCCTACAGAGTTGGCCCTGCATGGCCCCATGGGAGTCTGACAACCGATCAGAATACAAGCTCCAATTCAAATCCCAACAGAGGGCATCAAACAGTTGCACTCTCAGCATCTCAGCCCTTCTTTCCTCAACCAAGGCATGTGCTCCTGTCCACCATTAAACCATCTTCCAAGCAGTCACCATGTTTCCAGTGTCTTTCTTCCCCACTTGGAACCAAACCCAGAACGAGATTTCTTCCAACAGAGGCTAGACAGAAACTTCAGATCTTCTCCCTGTTATTCCGGAGCATCAGACAGGAGCAATTAGATGGTGCAAATCTCTTGACCATTTGTAGCAAAAGAAGGTCGAGATGTTCTCCTTTGGGATCCTTCTCCAAAGGATCTCAGATTAATGGATCCCTATTGGGACCCCCATACCTGCCACGGCTGCAGCCTCGGAGCCCCCAACCTCTTTTCTTCCTCCTTCCTCCCCCTTCTCGATCTGGAAGAATAAGCGGCATTCAGGGCCTGGGCCAAAGTCTGAATGAAGCTGTAGCGATGAGGGTTATTTATGATCCGTTTCCTGTGCTTTTTCTCCTGGGTCTCCAGTGGGGCTTTCTGGGTGCATCTTTTGCGGCCTTTGACAGAAAAGACGTGCTTGGAAAGGGAACAGCGGAAATAATGATCTTGAAACTGATCTTCCACAAAGAAATGGGGTTCAAAGCCAGCATCTGTTGGCCTTTTTTTTGACAAATAACCAAAATTCAAAATACTATGGATGTATTTGAGAAGTATGTGCTTGATTATTTTATTCTTTGCAAAATTTGTGAGGATCCAGACTTTCCCTTCAATGGGTCCTGGCAAATGCATAAGTACTTCATGGAAAGGAATAACTCTGTTCCAGATGGAAATAAATTCCATAAAGTGAAGAAAGACATTGACTCGTCTCCACTTAGAGAGGGCCTCCCTGAGGGATGCTGTATGTCCAGTTGTTGTGAATCGTTGTGAGAAAACCACACAAATTCCATTCCGGACAAGCATCGGAGGGAAAGTCCTCATGAAATTATCTCCATTTTCTGTGTCTGAAGCAAAGAGGCCAATCAGGGTCCATCTGAAATAGAGGAGCAGTTGGACAATTGCTGGGTATTGGAATCCTTCTTTGGGGAGCATCTGGTGGAAAAAGGGGAATCTCCTTTTATCACTCAGAGCCTCTGAAGGAATTAGAGCAGTGATCTGAAAAAGTAATGAAGAATGCTATGTTATAATGTGGTCCAGATCAACTCCAAAATAATACTTATTGACAAACCCAATTTGGTTTTGATGAATACATAAGAATAGTTTGTTCCTTAGTCATGGTTTAAAATATATAAGACAGAATATTAACAAGATTGTCTAAAAAAATGGAACTCAAAATCATATTAAACAAAAAAACAATAAACAATGCAATGTAAATTTCTGTGTCACTCATATAATTTCAACAATTAGATTCAAATTAGCAGATGTTAGATAAAATGTCTGGATCTAAGATATAGGGCTGTATTTTATGCTATTTTTGAGTACTAAAACCTCTTTCTCAGCTTCTATATTCCAAATTCTTTGTGAAGCAATTTTTCAGCTTCTTCTCTAGATGTACAAGAGACTAAGAGACCACAACTGCTAACACAAATTGACAGTTGTACAATCCAATAAGTGTTTAATTAAAATTTTGAATGTTTTGCGACTATATGTCTGTTTCATCACTTTAATTTTAACCCAGTAATTATATACCCTGAATTTATGCAAAGCAGAAATTGTGTAAATTAACAATTATCTATGAGGACAGGAGCTGAACTCCTTTTATCCATCCCAAAGATACTCTTCTTGGTCTGAATATTTTTTATACATAGACAGGACTATTGCCAACTTGATTCCAATTTGATAAGGCAGATATTATTGATATGTGAAAATGAACATGCTAATGGAGGACCTCAAAACCTGGATAGTTTTTTAATAGTAGAATATTCAATAGAATATCCTCTACAGGGACCTTATGGCTCTTCAGGCCTTTAATGGTGAATTTGAAGTTGAACATAATCGACTAAAACATAGTTTGTATGTTCCCTAATATTCTGAAAAAGAGCTCTTGAATTCTATGAAGATATTGGATCTGTTGTTCATCCCCACCACCCCACTCACCTTAGGTAGAGAAAAACACACACAAACCTGTGGGACTTTGTAGGTGCCTCCTAATGTTGACATCTGGATGGAGATGTCCCTGGCAGCTCCATCAATCAGAGCCAGGAGGTTCTTCTTCCTCCCACAGCTGTAGTTGGGGACATTGGCTTCTCCAGTGGAAAGAATTTCCAGCAAGGCATCTGAAGTGCGTAAAGTGCTTCCATAGTTGTCATGGATGTTGTAACCAAGTGTGAGATTGTGCAGGAGCTGGGAATTCTTGCTGACCATTTGAATACCAAAAATTGAACTTAGGGTATTTGTTAGAGCAGATCTCTTCCTATTGTAAAAACAATATTCATGTTATTATATTCAATAGCAACAACAAATATTTTTAAAATATATAATCCTTCACAAACCTACTAAGCCTTAGGCCAACATTGATCCAAATGGAATGATCAATTATGCAAATGAGAGAGGCAACTACAATTGTTTCAGTCACTACTTAAACAAAGGTCATTATTCAAGTGATGAACTCAGGAATGAACCGAGAAAGGAAAATCATCTGGATTTCATTCAGGTCCTTTTAAAACTCCATCTTTGGATTTTACTCTCTTCCACAAAGTAAGGCAAAAAAGGGAAGCCGTGGAAATGAAAATCATTCAGGAAATTAGATAGGTCCTGAGGTACAAAAATAAGTGACATAAGAAAAAAAGAAGAGTGTGAGAATTGCACATGGAGGGAGTGCAACTCCATCACCCTGCATGACCTACCAAGGAGAAGGTATAGAAGGAGGGCCGTTGAAGGGCAACATTATAGGCGACACATGTGTTTCAGATGTGACCACACCAATGAGATGGTCTCCAGGCCTGTAAAAGCTCCATGGATTGTTCCCATCCTGGTGCTCCAAACTCAATGGGCATTTCCTTCTCAGCTTCCCACAGACTGATGGGGACACCAACAGCAGCAGAAGCAGGAGGTCCATCATTCGTGGCATTAATCAATCCACTTCCTGTTTCTAACACAAACAACAGGAACAGTTGGAGAAATGCAAAGACTCTGAGAAGTGCCAGTGGCTTTCCTGATCTAAACAGAGAATCACTCAGTTTCATCTGCAAAGGAGAGAAAGGTGCAATCAAGAACAGAGCCTGTACCTGTCCCAAAACTTGGTCCCAGAGAGCTTCACCCAAGGAATTTATCCTTTTCTGATACAAGAACCTTTGCATGTGGCTTCAGTCTAATGCCTGCACCAAAGTCAAAAACTGGAGATATAGCATCACAGGTCTCAAAGGCCCAGATGGTCATAATTACAGCAAGAAGCAACTTCTCCTCTTGGGATCCAACTTTTTCTGGGCTCCATCTGCAGATGAGAGGCTGGAAAAAAACATGTTAGTAAAAATTACACATACACCCCTGGGATCATTGTTCTGTTGTGGTTGTGGTCCTTCCTCCCAGTCAGGGCAAATCCAGAAAGTGATGCTGGGGAAGAGAATTCAGCACCCAGAGAATTGACTCCTGCTGTCCTTCAACATGGCCTCTTGTCTCCAGAGATTGCTGGGGAAGGTCACTCAGAGCTATGGAGTTTGGTGCCCCTTCAAGTTAATGCCATTCAACTGTACTGTCGCCTGTCTTCTAATGACAATCGGCACCCTTGATCTCTGCCCAAGGTTAAGAGTAGACCCTGTTTGGAATTCTCTTTTATGGCATAATCCCATATATTGATCTTAATTGCAGTTGGTTTTAAAATTGCTTGTGCCTGAAGTGAAATTTCATTCCCCATCTTTTCTAGCAATATTAATCTTGAGATAAGAGCTCATTAAGAAGCAGGAAAGTGACAACTTGTGGACTAGATCGTTGGGTAAATAGGGAGAAAAATATAGAATGGATGGAATTTTTTATTTTTATTTTCTTGTTATTCCTGTGTTATCTTACCATGTTCCTATAATACACCTAGATTCTTTATATATTGATTTTCCTTATTTTTCTAAATAAAGAATGGACTGTAAGTTCTACAGGTGCGATCTATCCATCTCTTTCTTTCTTTCTTTCTTTCTTTCTTTCTTTCTTTCTTTCTTTCT
>NW_020770867.1:6750-17928 GCF_900518735.1 Pseudonaja textilis | reverse complement strand
CCCCCTCCTCTCCCTCCTCCTCTCCCCCTCCCCCTCTGCTTCCTCCTCCTCCTACTGCCCCTCTTCCTCCTCCTCCTCCTCCCCACAACCTCCCCTCCTTTCTAGCCCTGATGACGTTCCCCAGTTGGGTCACGAAACGTCTGCAAGGAAACCACCCGGCTCAGAGAGCCGCAAGGACCTGGCAGGCCGACTCTGATCTTCAGCGAGTCCGTCTCTCTTCGCCCTTCCTCCTTCCCTTCCTGGCCCACTTGGGCGCAGGGCCCGAGTTCAGGCCAGCTCACCCTTTCGGCCCCTCCCCCCACCCCTTTCCGCTTTCACGGCAGGGGACCAAATTCGTCCCACCTGGGCAGAAGCTTCCAAGGGACCTGGGACATCATCACCCCACCTGTCTCCGCTGATGTCCAAAGCCCGCAGGCCAGAACACGGAGACCTCCTCCTCCTTCTCCTCCCTCTCCCCCCTCTTCCTCCTCCTCTTCCTCCCCCTTCCCTCCTCCCCCCCCCCCACAGATCACTTGAGACTTTCAAGAGGAGATTGGACTGTCCTCTGTCAGAAATGGTGTAGGGTCTCCCACTTGGGGGGGTGGGGGGGTTGGACTGGATGACCTCCAGGGTCCTTTCCAACTCTGTTATTATTCTGTTATCTCCAGAGCTTCATCCCTGGAGGCTTTCAAGAAGAGACTGGACCGCCATTTGTCAGAAATGGTGTAGGGTTTCCTGCTTGGGTGGGTGGGTGGGGTTGGACTAAATGACCTCCAAGGTCCCTTCAGATTCTTGTCAATCGGTTAAGGATGGATTCTCCTTGTTGATGGAGGTTGTGGAAGCTTCATCATCCCTGGAGGCTTTCAAGGAGAGACTGGACTGCCCTCTGTCAGAAATGGTGTAGGGTCTCCCGCTTGGGTGGGTGGGGGTGGGGGGTTGGACTAGATGACCTACAAGATCCCTTCCGACTCTGATGATCTGTTTATCTGTTACCAATCTTCCTTTGAAAGATTGGTAAGCAAAGCCAGGGGAACAGAGAGACCCTGTGTGTGTGTGTGTGTTTGTGTGTGTGTGATGAGGAGGCGGCACATTCCAAGCCTACGTGGAAATCTCCGTTCACACAACCCAACCTGGGTTAACCCTCCCCCCATCTGCAACTGGAGCAGGTGAGGACAAAAATGGTTGCATTCACACAGAGGAGAGGGGGGAAGAAAAGGTGAAATCTAGCCAACTTGGAACATAGACGCATAGATATATTTTTACTGGGGATTTTGTCTGAAGGTTATAGTAAAGAAAGAACATATCTGATTATTCATGTTTTAACTGCGGCTTAGAATTGTATTTGTCAAAACTGAGAAAACCCCGATGTAAGAGGTGATTAAGAAAACAAAGATGAATAATAATAGTAATTGTAAATAAAGGTAATATGTATTAAGGATATGTACGAATAGATGATGGAAATGCAAGATAATATTATTATATGTTGATGGAAAAGGTGTTGAAACATTGAACTAAGATTTGTACTGGTGGAAAACAATAAAAATCTATTGTTAAAAAAAGAAAAGAAAATAATGGGATGTGCAGAAATGAGTAGATTAACATTAGCAATTAGAGAGCAAGAAGAAAAAACATTATTATAAGATCTGGATTTAGTTTATCAATGGCTAGATCGAAGAGTAAGAAATCGAAGGATATTGTAATAATAATGATACGTTATAATTGATTACATTTAAATAAGTGATAGTACGAATATAATTTAGTAAGAATTGAGTTTTGCTTTTAAAGGTAGCCCGGAAATGAAACCAACATTTAAAAAAATGGTATAATAACGAGATAATATGATGTGGAACGTTGATTAGAATATAATACGGATGTAAAGTTAAGAGAAAAGGATTGTAGATATTGTGCACATGATATATATATATATACACCAAACCGGCACGCTGTATAACTGAAAGATGGTTTTATTTGTTGCTTTTATATGTTATAAAAGTAAAAAAATAAATAAAAAAGAGAAAGAAACATAGATGCATAGAGCCGGAAGGGACCCCCAAAGGTCTTCTAGTCTGACCCCAGTTCAAAGCAGGAGACCTTATTATGCCAACCCGGTCCAATAGGGTAGAGGTCATTCTTGACTTACATACAGTTCGTGGAGTGACCGTTCAAAGTTACGCCGACCCTGGAAGAAAAAAGAAAGTGGCTCGGCCACTAGCTCACATTTATGACGGTTGCAACGTCCGGGGTGGGGTTGGGGGTGGGGGGGGTGGTGGGGGGAAGGGAGCCACGCCATCCCCCTTTTGCGACATTTGAACCAGCAAAGTCAAGGGGTGGTGGGGTGGGGTGGGAAGACGGATCTGCTTAACAACCGGGTGACTTGACTTTACCAAAGGCCCAGATTCGCTTAACGACGGTAGCAAGGAAGGTCGTAAAACTTGGGCCACGCTCCCTTAACGGATGCCTCCCTCAAAAACGAAGATTGTTGGGGGGGCTGAACAGGAATTCTGGGAGTTGAAATCTACCTGCCTCTATATCTCTATCTATAGCTACCTCTCTCTATATATATCTACCTACCTACCTACCTACCTACCTGCCTCTCTCTCTCTCTCTCTCTCTTTGGTGTCTTTTTCTGTAAAATCTTTAAAAAAGACTTTTGTTAAAAAAATATAATACGATATAAAAAGCTGGGAAACCCCCCCCCCCAGCTGTTTAATTCACCCCCTCCCCACACACACACACCCCACAAAAATAAAATCAGACTGCGAGACAACGCTGGTGGGTTTTCATTGATTTTTAATTATTCATTGCCAAAGGCGATAATATTTCTATGCAAAATACTCTCTTATATCTCCCCACCCCAGCCCAGCCCAGCCCCCACCCCTGCTTATCCTCAGTGCCCCCCCAAGAAACCACCCCAGCTAGTTCTTTTAATATTATTATTATTATTAATATTTTAATTTTTTTTTTTTAATTTGGCATTTTTTGCAAAGGGGAACGAACGAGCGACCCTCTTGTGCCTGACCGACTCCTCCTGATGCCCCCCCACCCAAATCCCCATCATCGGGGGGGGCGGGGCGGGGTGCACGGGGGGGTGGGGGTGGCATAGCGATCCTGTCCCTGGGTTGAAAGCCCTTGACACGTGTCAGTCAGCAGGGTGGATGGCTGCCATCTCTGGAGTGGGGTGCTGAGCATAAAAGGGGGGGGTTAGGGTCGAGACCCCCCACGAGTTCCCCCCCCCAAAATCAGGCCCAGCTTCTGGGGGCCCGGAAGCAGCCGTAGTTGCAGGACGGTGGGAGGGAGAGGGGGGGGTTGCCTTTGGAAATCAGGGTAATAAATAAATCTTTCTCTCTCTATACATATACATCTATATATTTGCCCCCCCCCCCGCTTCCCTAGGACAATGGTATCTCCCAGCCAGCTGCCTTCTCAGCCTGGAATCGGCCACTGGGGTTGGAGTGGGGGGGGGGAGGGCACCCAGAGCCATCTAGACCACCCCAAGCTGCCTCTTTGTTGTGCTCAGAAAAAAAAAATTCTCTTTCGTTCCCCCCCCACCCGCCTCCCTCTCTCTCTCTCTCTCTTCCCCGCCTTCAACCAGGTGAAAAAGGTCTACCTGGACGCGCGTAAAATAAACCAACGTTTGAAATTAAAAAATGAGGGGAGAGGGAGCAGGAGGGGGCGGAGTCGGCAGTGGGGTGGGAGGGGCTTGAATGCTTCCAAACCTCCCCCTTCCCCCCCCCCCCGCCTCCCATCCCATCCTCTTCATCGGCCATGTTGAAAAAAAATTGGATGGATCTCCTGCCTTCCGATAGAATTTTTTTTCCCCCTCCCCTCGTTCCTTGCAACAGCGAGGACTAGTAACCTGATTTTGTTTTCAGCATCTGTGGCATCAAAATAGCCCAGATAGATAGATACCGCAAAGGCAGAAACGTACCGACGATTAAGTTTCCCCCTGAAAACTCTCCCCGCTGTGTGTGTGTGTGTTTATTTATTTATTTCTTTTTTTTAATCCTGTAATTCACAATTTCTGCCCGCCCCGCCACAAACTCTCGGCCTTGTGAATTTGGGGGGTCTCTCGAATTTGGGGTCTTTCAAAGCAGTAAGGGTGGGAGAGAAAGGGGCATCGTTTCCCTAAAGCCACCTTCTTCCTCCTCCCAGTTTCTCTTCTTGTTTTTTTTTTTGCTTTTATGTACAAAAAAAAAAATTTAAAAATAAATAAGAATAATCCATTCCTTTTGGAAACGACCGTTTTCCAATGGAAAAAAATAATAATAATCAAAAAAAACCAAACAATTCTTCAAAGTAGATTTTTCTCCCCGTCCCACACACCCATTAAAAACGGTTTCTCCTTTATATATTAGTGTTTTTTTTTTGTCTGTTTGTTTGTTTTTCGTAACATCACGCACAGCCGCAACAAAAGACTTGATATGACCGCAAAAAAGAATCACAGGAATCACACAGAAAAAAAATAAAAATAAAAATATTTGTTGTTGTTAAATCTTTTTTTCTCTCTCTTTCTCTCCTCTCTTCTTCCCTTCCGCAGAAAGAAAAAAATAATATTAGGATGCTGAATGTAATAAAATTCCAATTCCCCCCAGGTTTTTTTTTTCGTCCTCTCTCAAATTCCTCAACGTGCTCAAGAGGAAATCAAAAATAGAGAGTCAAAAAAGGAAAAAAAAAAATTTCAAGTGCAAAAAAAAAAAAGAGAGAGCGTTTTTATCTATATATGTTTTGCATATATATGAATAAAATTTCCTATTTGGCTATTCTGTACAAGCACACCTTCTTCTTATCCAGTTCTTGTTTCGATTCAGCCTCAGCAACATTTAAAGACGGGTGGGCTTCAACTCCCGGAGTGGCCCTAATTCAAATCCTTTTTGATATATACGGTCCTCGTGGCCGTACTTACTCTCTTATAATCCCTTCCTCTCCAATCTTGATGCTCTAGGAGATAGGAGAATATAAACAGGGAGGGGCTACTTGGAAGAAGGTGAAAAGGATACCACCAGAGGGGATGTTTATAAAGAAAACGATGGACTTTATAGAGATGGGCAGCCTAACGCTGAAATTAAAAGACAAAGAAGATTCACTGGGATGAGTGGTTTAGAAATAAAAATAAAATAAAATGGCAATTGGGAAAAGAATGAGGACGTACGTAAATAGGTACATACGTTACAGAAAAGATTGAGGTGTAAGATGAAATATAATGATTTGCAATAAGAGTAAGATGCAATGGAATAAGTAACCGTATAATGAAAAATGTAAGGAAATGTAAACGAGGTCTTGATGCGGATAACGAGGCATGTAGTTTTATTTTATGTTTCTAAACTTTGGAAAATTAATAAAAGTATTTATTAAATACTTTAATTCCCGCTGCTGGGGAATTCTGGGAGTTGAAGTCTGCCCATCCGTAATGTTGCTGAGGTTGATGATACGCATTGTTTTAACGAACAATATTTCTTCACTCAAAAATCACGGAGGGAAAGAAGGAAACTAATTTTTCTTCCTTTCTGGAAGGGTTATTAAAAAGAAAAAGAAAAAACCACGACCCTGATATTTTAAAAAGAAAACGCTTTGGAGATGAAAGATTTGAACCCTTGGCAGAGGGTTTATTTTTTTTTCTTCCCCTCTCATCTTTTTCTCCCAATTGTTGTCTAAAGAAGAGGAAGAACATGAGAATCCAAATTCCCTTTGTATCACTTGACACCCTGGGAACTCGTCCAGAAGACATAAACAGATCGAAAGGATCTTCTGCTTGCAGAAAAAGAGAAAATGAAAAAGAATCCTTCCTTCCTTTCCTTCCTTCCTTCCTTCCCTCCTTCTTCCTTTCCTTTCCTTTCCTTTCCTTTCCTTTCCTTTCCTTTCCTTTCCTTTCCTTTCCATTCCTTTCCTTTTCTTTCCTTTCCTTTCCTTTCCTTCCTTCTTTCCTTCCTCTCTTTTCTCCCGATTCCTGACTCGCTTTCTGCTTGCTGAATAAAAGAGACCAGAATCTAAGGACCAGTTCCCTCTCTTTTTTTTCTCCCTCCCCCCCCCAAAATGACCGCATGCAAGTGCTAGCGCTGTTGGGGACTGGGGGGATTGGGGGGGGGAGGAAGGCCAGAAGCCCCTCTGTTGCGCTGCGGAAAGAAAATCGGGCGGGGAGAGGGGGCATCGCCACGCGAGTCGGACAAGAAGAAAGCGTACCGTCCTTTTCTCCCGCCCGTCTCCCCGTCCGAGTCTTAAAGAAGAGAAGAAGAAACTCAAAGTAAGGGCGTATCTCGAGGCGTTTGCCCACCCCCTCTATCCCCAAAAAGAGTGACCAACGGCTAAGTTCAAAGGGGTGGGGTGGGGGGCAAGAGGCAGGGGGCGCTCCTCTGCTCCAGAGGCAGCTCCGGCGATGCGGTTGCAGAGTTGACGGTTGGTTGGTGGAATTCAAAGGATCCCTTTTTTTCCCCCCTCCGAGGGAAATGGTTGAGTTCATCGCTCTAAAGTCTTTCACGAGCCGGAATCCAGATATAAGGACCAGAGAGTTCTTCGACGATTCTCTTGATCTTGTGGTAGACTTCCTCAAAGCTCTCTCCTTCTACGATGGCTGGAGGGGAGAGAAGAGAGGCAGAGCACCATGGGATTTAGAACTGGGAACGTCCGAACCATCGGATCCCGGTTTGGGGGGTAGAAGATTTAGAACTGGGAACGTCCGAACCATCGGATCCCAGTTGGGGGGGCAGAGGATTTGGAACTGGGAACGTCCGAACCATCGGATCCTGGTTGGGGGGGCAGAGGATTTGGAACTGGGAATGTCCGACCCATCGGATCCCAGTTTGAACAGCTGAAAATGGCCGAAAAACAGCACGAAAAGGCCCCAAAACAGCATGAAAAAGGCCTGAAAAACAGCGTGAAAACGGCACCAAAAACACCCTGAAAATGGCCCAAACAACAGCCTGAAAAAGGCCCGAAAAACAGACCGAAAATCGAGTGGGAGCAGGGCCAGCCAGTGGTAGGATTTGCTGGTTCGTCGAACGGCGCACAATCTTAACAACCGGTTCGCGCGAACTGGCGCGAATCGTCGGCAGCCCGCCTCTGGCACAGTTCATGTGGATTAGAAACTTGAGACGATCCATTATTATTATTATTTAAATGATGAAGCTACGGATTCGGGCCTACCTGAAAAGCATTCTGTAAACTCCTGCTCGAGTTTCGTAGCTCTGTCGAAGGCCTTCCGTGCCTGCTCCTCCGTTATCCGCTTGTTAATTTCTCTGAGGGACAGCAAAAGAGATTATTCAGCACATGGACAACCCCACAGAGGGTTGTTCCCTTGTTCGTTGCAAACCCCTCAGCTCTCTGCACATGGGCAGAGAACTCCACTGGGCTGGGGCTCCTCCTCCTCCTCCTCCCCGCTCTAATGTTCTGCGGTTGCTCAACGCCGAAGAGAAACTGCCCAGGGGGATAGACTACCCCTGAACGTGGAAGCCCCAGCTGTGTTTGGAGTCGTCTGTGAGCTGTTTGGGAGTGCTATTAACAGATAAATCAGAGTTGGAAGGGACCTTGTAGGTCATCTAGTCCAACCCCCTCCACCCAAGCGGGAGACCCTGCACCGTTTCTGACAAATGGCAGTCCAATCTCTTCTTGAAAGTCTCAAGTGATGGGAAGGGTAGTCCAGCCCATGTTGGAGAAGGGTGGAATTGGAGCAAGGAGGCGAGTTTCGGTCCCGGAGCTGACGGTCATTCAAGGGAGCGCCGGACTGTTCTTTTAACGGAGAAAAGACTGAACTTTCTTAACTAATGGAGACCTAGCCTAGACTGCCCCTAAACATGGAGGGTCCATTGATCAAAACTCCTTCTAGCCGAGGGTGGAGCCAGAACGGCTGGCTGACTTTCCCTGGCCTTGTGTCAGGGAGTTCCACAGCTCCATCCCTTGCAGTTGGGATTATTTTGCCTCCGCGGCTCTCTCCTGTCAGACCCCAACATTGGGGACGATAACAGATAATTGGACAGATGGACAGAGTTGGGAGGGAACTTGTAGGTCATCTAGTCCAACCCGAACAGTCCAACAGACCAGAAATAAAAGCTAAAATAAGCAAAAAAAAAAAAATAGTAAGAGAACACTTGTCTGATCTTGATGAAAACAAATCACCGGGGCCTGATGGATCACATCCAAGAGTTTTAAAGGAGCTGGCAGAGGTCATCTCAGAACCACTGCACCATATCTTTCAAAAATCTTGGAGCACCAGGGAGCTACCAGAGGACTGGAAAAGAGCTGATGTGGTTCCCATCTTCAAAAAAGGAAAAAAAAAAACAGACCCAGGAAACTACAGACCAATCAGCCTAACATCAATACCCAGGAAGATACTGGAAAAGATAATACAAAAAACAGATCTGCCAACATCTAGAAACAAGTAAAGTAACAACTAGCAGTCAGTACGGGTTTGTTAAGAACAGATCATGCCAAACCAATCTCATTTCATTCTTCAACGCAGCGACTAAATTAGTAGACCAGCAACAGACTGTGGACATAATATATTTAGATTTCAGCAAGGCATTCGACAAAGTAGACCACAGCCTACTTCTTAGTAAGCTAGAAAAAGGTGGAAGAGATAGCACCACCACTAGATGGACTCGCAACTGGCTGGCAAACCGTACTCAACGAGTAGTCCTTAATGGGTCTAGGTCTACACGGAGGGAAGGAAGCAGTGGGGTGCCACAAGGTTCCCTCTTAGGCCCAGGACTCCTCAATATCTTCATTAACGACTTAGAGGAGGGAATAGAAGGGGAATTTAGCAAATTTGCAGGTGATACTAAGCTGGCAGGAATAGCCAACACCCAAAAAGATAGGCTCAAGATCCAGAGGGATCTTGACAGACTAGAACCCTGGACTGTATCTAACAAAATGAAATTCAATGTAGAGAAAAGGAAAATCCTACACTTAGGCAAGAAAAAACCAAAAGTACCCATATAGACTGGGTGAAACCAGGCTCAATAGCAGGAACTGTGAGAGATCTTGGAGTCACAGTGGACAACCAGCTAAATAGGAGCCAGCTGTGTGCAGCAGCAGCCAAAAAAGCCAACGCAATCCTAAATTGCATTAACAGAGGGATACAGTCAAGATCAAGGGAAGTACTAATACCCCTCTGTAAAGCCTTAGTAAGGCCACACCTAGAGTCCTGCATCCAGTTTGGGTCACCACATTATAAAAAAGATGTTGAGACTCTAGAAAAAGTGCAGAGAAGAGCATCCAGGATGATGAGGGGACTGGAGGCTCAAACATACGACGAACGGTTGCAGGAACTGGGCCTGGCTGGTCTAGGGAAGAGAAGGACCAGGGGAGACAGGAGAGCAGCCTTCCAATATTTGAGGGGCTGCCACAGGGAGGAAGAAGAGGGTCAAGCTATTTTCCAAAGCACCCCAAGGCCAGACAAGGAATAATGGATGGAAACTGAACAAGGAGAGATTCAACCTGGAAATAAGGAGAAACTTTCTGACAGTGAGGACAATCAACCGATGGAACAGAAGTTGACTTCAGAAGTTGTGGGAGTTTCATCACTTGAGACCTTCAAGAAGAGACTGGACTACCATCTTGTCAGAAATAGTGTAGGGTCTCCCGCCTGGGCGGGGGGTTGGACTAGATGACCTACAAGGTCCCTTCCAACTCTGATTATCTGTTAACCCCTCTGCCCAAGCAGATAACAGAAAATTGGAGTCGGAAGGGACTCTGTAGGTCATCTAGTCCAACCCTCCGCCCAAGCAGGAGTAGCTACACCACTTCTGACAGAGGGCAGGCCAATCTCTTCTTGAAAGACTCCAGGGATGATGAAGCTCCCACAACCTCCATCAACAACAAGGTCCTTCATTAAGAGATTAGCAGATTAACAGAGCTGGAAGGGACCCCTGGAGGTCACTTAGTCCAACCCCCTGCCCAAACAGGAGACCCTAAACCGTTTCTGACAAAGCTTTCCCCCTAGCCCTCCTTGCTTGGCCAGAGACTCCCCCCAGCCCCCCCCCCCCCCCAAACCCTGGCCAGCACACATGTAAAGGTCCCCCCCGACCTCCCTGAGACCCCTACTCACAAAACATTCTCGAGGGAGCGGGGCCGGATGAAAATGGCGATGGGGTGAAGCTGAGCGGCTTGCAGCCTCCGGACGGCGTTGGCGGAAACGTCCAAAATGCAGTGCTTGCCCTGGGAATTGGGGGAGAACGATGGGTTCAGGAAAGCCCACCCCCCCGTAACCAGAGAGAGTTGGGGGGGTGGAAATTGAGGCCCCGATGGTGGATTACAATGGGGGGGACCCCTGAAACGCCCCCCCCTTAATTTTGCAATCTTTTTCTTTGTCTCTCCTTCCCTGCTCCCCCTCTTCTTTTTTCCCTCCCCATCTCTCTCTCTCTCCCTCTTTTTCTCTCTCTTTTTTCTCTCCCTCTTTCTCACCTATCTCCTTCTCTCTCTCTTTCTCTCCCTCTCTCTCTCTTTCTTTTCTCTCCCTCCCTTTCTCACCTATCTCCTTCTCTCTCTCTCTTTCTCTCACTGTCTCTCTCTTTCTTTTTCTCTCCCTCCCTTTCTCCACCTCTCTTCCTATCTCCTTCTCTCCCTGTCTCTTTCTCTCTCTCATTCTTTCTCTCTCCCCCTCTCTCTGTCCCTGCCTCTCTTTCCACCTTTTTTCTCTATATCCTGCCCTCTTTCTTTCTCTCCCTCTTTTTCTTTCTATCTCCTCTCCTCCCCTCTCTTCTTTCTCCCTCTCCTTCCCGCCCTCTCTCCGACCCTCTCTTCCACCTCTTTTTCTTTCTCTCTCTCGTTCTCTCTGTCCCCCTCTCTCTCCACCTCTTTTTTCTCTCTCTTTCTCTCCCTCCTCTCCTTCTCTCCCCATCTCTCTCTCTCCTTCTTTCTCTTTCTCCCCCTCCCTTTCTCCGCCTCTCTTCCTATCTCCTTCTCTCTCTCTCCTTCTCTCCCTGCCTCTTTCTCTGTCTCTCCCTGCCTCTCTCCACTTTTTCTCTCTATCCTTCCCTCTCTTTCTCACCCTCTTTTGTTCTCTCCTCTCTCTCCTTCTCTCCTCTTTCTCCCTCCCTCTCTTCCACCTCTCTTTTTCTCTCTCTCCTCCTCTCTCTCCCCCCACCTCTTTCTCCCTATATCTCTGCCTCTCTCACTCTTTCTCCCCCTCTGCCCTTCCTCTCTCCTCTCTCTTTCTCTCTTTCTCTCCCTGTCTCTCTTTCTCTCTCTCTCTCACGCTCCCCCGCTCTT
>NW_020770866.1:0-17934 GCF_900518735.1 Pseudonaja textilis | reverse complement strand
TTGCACATGCAGAACAGAGCCAGAAAGCAGGTTTGTGTGTGTGTGTGAGTGTGAAAGTAAAAACAAAGGAATGGCTGGTTGGAATGATAGTCAGATTTCAACCGTGCCCGGTGAGCAGACTCTGAGACCTTCACCTGCAGATGGCCATCGCACAACCCCCTGTGAAACCACTCCCGAGCAGTGCCAGGGCTGGGGAGGCCACCAGAGGAGCTCCACATGGCCCCCACCTGCTTCTACTTTGCCTTTGCCAGGGCACTAGAAGGCGCTGTCCTTGGCTGGCCAGTCTGAGTGCTGTCCCAAAGCCAACAAACAAAAGCCATGTGTCCAGCACCACCACCGGCCAAGATCAGCAGGCAGGCAATCCAAATGCCCTGTGCTTGTTTGGCCCCTCCCTTAGTGTAAAATGATTTTTGCCTGTCTCATTCTGGGCACAGGGCTTCTGTTTGTTAGGCCACTTCCCAAAGCAGGCATCTCCGCGGCCAGCTGATTCACTTTTTCCCTCTTTTTTCTCATGGGGGGATCATGAGAGGCTTGCCCAGTGGCAACAGCAGAAGGTAGAGGCAGAGGCATGGAGGAGGCAGGCGATCCAAGCGCCAGCACCAATGGATGCTTGCTTAAATGGACGTTTGCTCTGATGATCCAGGCAGCTGAGATTGCCTCTCTCCCTCCCCCCAGAGAAATGGGTGGCAAGGGGTGCACCCAAGCAATGCTCCGGCATCGAAAAAACCTTCTGTGATGACTTGGGGTGTGACACAAATTAACCAAGTCACAAAAATAGAAGACAGTCAGTCCCTTTATAATGTCTCCAACTTGGCCCCAATGTCCAATTATCCTCGGCTGGATATCAAACTCTTTAAAAAAAATAGCTTACAGAGGGACTAAATGCAGTCCACACCCAAAGTAAAGTTAATTCAAAATAAAAAACCTAACACATCACACTGAAGGAATTACTACGGCAGGCAAGGATACCATGGTATACATGCTGATGATCTTAAATATTTACTGTAACAGCTTGCTTTATGCTGATGATATGATTTTATTATCATACACACAAGTAGGATTACATAGGCTATTAAGAAGATTTAGCTATTATTGCCAGGGTAACTCTCTAATCATTAGTAAATCTAAATAAAAAATAATGGTGTTTGGAAGAAACCATCAGAGACATAGGTGGCAATTGGATGGTGAACCAATTGACAGGTTAATTCCCTTGTATATTTGGGCGTAACTTTTTCCAAGACTGGATCTTGGGCCTGCCATCATCAACGGAGTACATTTAGAGCAAAAGCCTGTTTGAATTTATTGCTCAAACTAAAAAACCATAGTTATCCAGGGTCCCTAGTCCCATTAATCAAGGTTTATAAGGCTAAAGTTACCACAATGCTCTTGTATGGAGCAGAAATTTGGCGTCTTTACTCAACCACAGTCTTAGAAGAAGCACAGTCCCAGCATTTGAGATGTATTTTGGGTGTAGACCCAAGAACATCTGCTGCAGCAGTTAGAGCTGAACTGGGAATTTATACAATTCAGGCATTATCTAAAATTAGAGCTTGTAACTCCTGGTGCAAAGTTAATGAAATGGAGACTGATAGACTACCCAAATTATGCCTACTAGAGCAAATAAAACTACAATCACAAATCTTCTGGATCATTAAACTAACAAATTTTATAAGAAGCTGTGGTCTTCCTATCTTTTGTGGAACAGGAGAACAATCTAAAAAGAGTTGCCCAAAGAATTAAGGACGTAGATGCACAAACTGATATAGCTATCCTTAGTAAGGTAGGTAACTTGAAATGGTTGAGTGAATACAAATGTACTTTCCAAGTAGATGGCTACTTGAAGTCACAACTCCCAAAACATCTTAGGGAGATAGTCACGAAAGCGAGATTTGAACAGCTTGACACAATGGTTAGATACGGGAGATGTTATGCAATACTGTACAATGAGAGTCTCTGCATTTGCAGAGTGGCAGAGGTAGAGGACCTGGCTCACATCTTCTTTGGCTGTTGCCTGTATAAGAGGATGAGAGATAGGTATCTTGGTCTATATATCAGACGAATGACCCATTGGGATACCCATATCAAAATAACTTACCTTATGTCCGGCCAGAACTTGAAAATAACATTTAAAGTAGCACAGTATTTAAACAAAACGATTCGGTTGAGATCTGCATATGTGGGATTAATTGGGGGAGATTGCAAGGGTGACTCCGAAATATGTTATTATATTTTATCTATGCCTTAAATTATTGTACATTACATTGTTACAATTTTATTTTGGATTGTATTTTATTACTATTACATCTTAAATCATATTTTGTCTAGATTCCATTTTAAATTGTATTTTATCAAATTTCATTTTGAATTGCTTTTATTAAATTTTAGTAACAAATTGTTGCTGGAGCTTTGTACTTTGATGTGGCCCAAGGGCTAATCAATAAAGACTTATTATTACTACAGCAGGCAAGGATGCACGCTTTGCACTCCACTCCCTGTCAGCTGTTCCATCTCCCCCTCAGAATCAGACTCCAACAGGGGCATGACACCTTCTCTTACCCTTACCCTGTGTGAAAATCAGGGTCTTTTTACTTCATCATAGGCCAAAAAGGAGAGAACAGCTGGGCTGCAGGGCATGATTCTAGGCAAGTGAGGTGAGATAAGGAGTGGCTGGGGGGGGTGGGACCAGCCAGTGGTGCAATCAGCCAATTCTCCAAACTTTGCAAAAAGTTAACACTCGGTTCCCTTGAACCAGTGAGAACCAGTTTGAATCCCACCTCTGGTTGTAAGCCACCTAGAGTAGCCACACAACAAGATATGTAGCAAATAAATTTAACAAATAAATAAAAATGTAACATCTTCAATTAGATGTAATTCATATAGCATGCACAACTCTAAGGCTTAGTGGCTATGTTCAGGAGCAACCCAAGTCATGACTTAATCTAATTACTCAGTTCACCCAATCTATAAGGACAATGGCTTTTTCTCAGAAAATTCTGTGAACCACAAACTACTTGACACAGTTTTAGCCTAGCCTTACCTTTGTATGTGTCATATTAAGCTAAACATGGCCTTACTAACTTAGATTCATCCATTCATTCAAATGTTTTCATACATACTCCCTCCCCAATCTGGGGACTATATTGTTTACACAGATGGAGTTTAAAGGCAATTCAAGACTTGATTTCAAATTGTTGTTCAACAAGATCTAAACCTCAATTGGACTTTCCTCAGTCAATGTTTCTGCTTACCTAGAAATGGCCTGATCCGTTTATAATATTCACTGTATTCATAGTGACGATCTGAAAAGGCCCGCTTGGCTTTGGGATAGAGATGATCCTTGATGGCTGAGGAGCAATTGGATGGGTCAAGGAGAGTGGCCATCCTGCCAAGAAAAGGCAAGGTAAGGAAAAGGAAGGGATCCAGCTCTCACAATACTTCCTTCTTGCCTCAATTTCACTTCTCCACAGGATTTTCAAAATAATGCTTTTAGTAACACCTAAGCTACTGACCAGAAAAACTAGCTGAAAGGAGCAACATCAGATATTCAGCTTAATTTTGACTTTCTTTGGGATGGGCTCTTCCTCATCTGTATAGCTCGGGCTTCATCAATAAGATATAGCAATAGTGCTTAGACTTATATATCGTTCTACAGTCCTTTATAGCCAGCTGGATGACATTGGACTAGTCACTTCCTCTCAACCCAACCCACCTCACAGGGTTGTTGTTGTGGGAAAATTAGAAGGAAGTTATGTTGGAAATATTTGCTGCCTTGGGTTAATTGTAAAAATAATAAAGGTGGGATACAAAGAAATAGATAAATAAATAGATGTTAAAAGAATTCACTCACTCAATGCTCTTTTCAGTTATCATGCTGAGCTGGTCCTCATTCAGGAGACAGATGTATGGCCCGAGCACATCCAGAAAATTGCTATTAATTTGCTTTCTCAATTCAATATAACGCTGAATAACTGCAATTCTCTAAAACAAATAATTCCAGAGTCGAAAGCAAGCCACTTGCAATCTTATGTCGCTTTAGCTTTCCCAAACCTATACCTTCCAAAAGTGTTAAAACAGCCACTTCTAAAATTTGGGAATACACTGGATTGCTGGAAATTATAGTACCAACAGACCTGAAGAGTGGCAACTTGGCTTCATATATCTGGAAGGGTTGCTGTTTTTCAACTGCACATACAAGTTGAAATAGCAAATGTTTGTGGGTGTGGGTGTGTGTATGTGTGTTGTGTGTGCTGAGTTCCAGAGGCATGTCTAAGAACTCTGAACATTATAATTCATAGAACTGTAGTGACTAGATCGGGTGTCAGCAACCTGCAGCTCTTTGGGCCCTCTGCTGTGGCTCCCTGTCCCATCACCGGCTAGTCCTGCCCTCACCCTTGCCTCCCTTGCCTGGCCTGAGAAGTTAAGGGTGACAGTGGGGGATGGAGAAGTGGCCGGGGCTGATTCTCCAGCGCCTCATTCTTGCTAGAGCTTCTTCTGGCCCTTGATGGTGTTGGGTGTGCCTTGGTCACTTGGGGAGATGCGCAACCTGCTCTCTGCCTTGAAACACTGGCCTGACCACGATCAATGCCAGCTTCGCTAACATGAGGGCTGGTGGGGTGGGAATGAGATCTGGGGGGAGGGGACGATGGAAAGGGGATGGGCCTGCAGTGCCCAGCCACGGCTTTAAGAAATTCAAGGCAGCGGGTAAAGGGAGCTGGCCCCACTGAACCTTACCAGCTCACTCTTTTTCTCTCCCCCTCCTTCCCTCCCTCCCCTTCCCTCCCTCTCTCTCTCCTGGCTGAGGAACAAGTGACAGCCATGGTGGAGGCTTCCCTTCGCATGACCCTCCTCCTCCTCTCATGACTCCTAGCTGGCAAAGCCAGGAGGGTATGTACATGTGGGGAGATCCTCCTTAAGCGAGCGGTTGCCTGCCCCATGCAGGCCAGGGGTGCCACGAGAGGAGAAGGAGGGGGAGGAGGGTCCTCCAAAGGGAAGCCTCTGCCATGGCTCTGGCCAGCCCAGATTTTAAAAAAGGAATAAGAGAGGGGGGGAGAGAGGGGGGAGATAGGGAGAGAGAGAGATACTGAGAAAGAGATACAGAGAGGGGGGAGGATGGGAAATAGAGAGGGAGAGGGGAAGAGAGATACAGAGAAAGGGGGAGGGGGGAGAGAGAGAAGGGTTTTGTGGCTGGGTAGGCATAGCTAGGGGGTCATGGGACTGGGTGAGAGTGAGTGACATCAAGTTGGCCATGCCCACCCAGCTTTTGTGGCTCCTGGTATTCTTCTAAAAGAACACTTCCTAGAAAATTCTAGGACACCTAAAGTAAAACGACAAGAATATAACACACTTGGTTAAGCGGAGCCCTCCTCGCTGACAGGCCATAGATCATGATCGTCCGCGGCTACAGCCCATGCTCTTTCATCAGAGAGCCCCAATCATTGTGATTAGGGGCTGAAGCTGCCTCGGGGGGGCAGTGGAGAAAGGGGAAGCTGCCAGCCAGGTTGAGGGGAGCCACATCTCCCCCTCTGGGCTTGGTAATTCCCCCCCCCCCCAAAGACGACTGAAGCAGTGGTCTAAAATGTCTGGACTAAGTTGGTGAAGGAGTGAAGAAAGAGGTGGATAGCATGTGAGCCGGGACAATTGGGTGCAACAACCAAATAAAAGGTACCCCGGGTTTAATGTAACAATGAATTTCTAAATAAGAAAAGAAAGCGGCGGAAATACAAAGGAAAAGAACAAAAAAAAGAAAAATAACTTTGACAGCTAAACGGGGCTTCAAAACAGGAAAGGAAGAAGCCAGAATAAGATATTTAACTAAATTGGATTAAAAGATTTAGGCAACAAACAGGCATAAATTAAACCTGGACTTAAGAGTGTCAAAAAATAATAATAATAAGGGGGGGGGGCAAATATACAAACTGGAGATTTGATTCTATTGGAATATTGAAGCTCGAAAAGCCCTGAATAATAAAACAGGAAAAAGGTGAAGACTTTACATAATGGAGAGTTCCATCTTGTGGACAAAAATTTAAATTTAAAAATAAAAGGGAAAATCCTGTTTCTTTACGAACTTGAGTTGATACAATGTTAAAGAAATATTGAAACAATAAAACAAGAATCCTAGAAAGCAAAAGTTGAACTAGAATAAAAGAAGAAATAAGAAAAAATTGACTGCGGGACTCATTCATGATTTTGGTATAGACCCAGTGTTGGAATAATTGCAAATCTAGAAAGCCTGAAGAAGGAAAATAAAAGTTTTTGTGGATTTCAACAATTGTAAGATGTAAGAGTGTGCAATGATGATAGCTCTTTGGGAACTAAAAATGGAACTTAGTAATATGAAAGAATTACTACAGGAAAGAAATAAATCACTTGGCTCTGTTTTAAAAGCTATGGAAATGGTGATTGAAGAACATGAAGAAAGAACTTCAGAGAAGGAGGAGTTAGTTCAAGAAGAAGCCATCTTAAATAGACAATTAACACAAAGAACACCACAAAGAAGAGGAAAAAGAAAGGAGGTTAAAAATTTAAGACTCAAGAAGGTAACTAAAAAGGGGAATACCTGTGAAAATAGGAAAGGCAGAAAGGAGCAGCAGAAAAGGGAAAAAGAAGATACAAAGAGGGAGAGGGACACAAACTGGAAGGGGAAAAGATATGAGAAAATGAAGGGGAAGAGAGTTAATGAGAAACAGGAGTAGGAAATAAAGAAATATGGGAATTGTAAAATAATGAAAAGAAACTGTTTACATAGAGATAATGGTTAATGAATTTAAAAAAGGGGATTCTGCATGGAGATGAGGGTTAATAAGAATATATTTGCAATTATAAAATATTTAGAAAATAGGGAAATATAGATGATCAAAGGAGGGATGGACACTGATATTCTTTACTAGCTGAATGTATATTTTTACCTTTAAAAGAAATGTTAATGTTTATTAAATAAATTGAAATAATTGAAATGAATTGTGAGGATATTTAAAAATGAGATTAATATCAGTGACCAGGATTAGTTAAATGGACTAATTGTTTCTTTTTCTTATCTTTGTTTTGAAACTATAAATAAATTCTGTGAAATTAAATGCGGAAAATACATTGCAGAATCTGCTTGAAGATATATAATGTTATGTAGGTTTTTTTAAAGGGAATGATTATTATTATAATTAGTTAAAAATAAATGTTTTGGGGGAATTAAGATGAGGAAATTAGGGTATATTTTAACCACTGAGGTTACACACTCAAATTAGTAAAAGGGGGGGAGACTTATGTTTCTTTTCTTGTGTAAAAGCTTGTACTAATTTAGAACTTATGGAAATTGCAAATCTGACAGATAAAAGAACTATTTAAATGAGAAAAGAGTGTTTTGGAAAAGGTAACAATAAAAGTATTTGTAATTATAAATTAGTCAGTTAATAAGCTAATATAGATTATTAAGAGGAAGGAGGGACATTTATAATTTTTATTAGGCGAATGCATATTGTTATTCTTATTTTTAAAAGAAATATTAATGTTTAAGAAATATATTTGAAATAATTGAAATGAAATGAGAGGATGTTTAGATTGAGATCAATATCAGAGACCAGGATTAATTTGTTTGTTCTTCTCTTCTGTAAAAGTTGGAATGGAAAAGGTAATAATAGAATTAAATAAAAATTGGATAAGCTAGGATTGAATGTAAAAAATGAATATATAACTATTGTCATATTTGCATCTAAAAGTGGTGACCCGGAAATATGTTGTCCACTGAAAAGAGCTTTTTTGTTTTGTAATTCATGTGAAAAACTGAATAAAACTTGTTTAAAAAAAAGAATATAACACTCACAATGTGTGGAAACAAGGAGAGGAAAATGGCCAGGAACTTATAATCTGTTTCTCTTTTTTAAAAAAATGATGTTAGTTTATAAGCACTAGGTTTAGAAGCAAAGATAGACTGGGTGCATGATAATGTTCATATTAAAAGCCCCGTATTATCTTCATAATTACCAGCTCATCACCGGACACAGAATCCAATAAAGCATGAACTGTGCTTGTTGAATTGATAGTCCATTGCTTGATCTTCTTTTCATCTATTAGTTTTTCAATGAGTCCAAGATTACTGAATACAGCAGGAGGATATCCCTCAGGAAATATCTGCAAGGAGCAAATAACTGCGTAAAAATGCAAGTTAACTTGCATTTCTAACTCACCTCTTTGATGCAAACATTTATCCAGGAGCTGGTTCTGGTATGGCCTAATGAAAAGGTTTCTGCAAAAGGATTTCTAGTAGTCATCAGGATGATGGGATGGGCATAAAATAAGTCAAGTTGATAATCATGACTGCTAAGTTGGAAGCCCAGCTCCTTTTAGAATGTGCTGTGACATATATAAAAAGGTTGGAATTTCAATCACACTTTTGACTGCTATTGTCATTTTTCTGACCCACTAAGCACTACAGGTCTCCTGTTGCAAGAATGAAAGGCAGAGCTGGTTCTGAGAGAGAGAGAGTGAATAGTGTATCCCTTCCTCATGAGGCCATCTTTTGATCCAGCCGATCTAGACAGTTTTAGGAAAGATTGTTCAGAAGGAGATTGGCCTCCTGCTTCAGAGAGCCTGGAGGATGTGGGTTATCTGGACCCTTTCTGGCCAGGATCAAGACCTTGGTGCAGTATGAAGAAGCCTTGGTGGCAAGTCAGGGATGGGAGTTGTGTGTTAATCCGAGCTCTCCTTGATCTGTTGCTATCCTTCAATACTATTCGGAATTAGCTAAGGGGATTGGAAGTAGAGGACATTGGAAGTGTGGTGTCTCTGAGACTTGTTCTAACCAGTGATGATGGGAAGGGACTGGTTGAGTCCTCCTAGGCCCTCTCACCTCATAGGACCTTTTTAAAAATCCTCCTTATGGGGATATATGGCAGGTCCAAACTCTCCTTGTTTTAGGAAAACTTTGGAGACCTGGCTTCATGAGGGGCCAATTGGACCCTTTTGGTTGTATGACCATGTCGCTTGGCTGCCCTTTTATATTTATATTTGGATTTATATTTGGATTTTTTTACTTGTATAATTTTTCCTTTGAATAACATTGTTTAAGTTGGGCAGCTTTTTAAATCTTAACAATAAATAGATGAAGAATAAATAGTTAAGAGTACCATTTTAAAAAAAATGATATGTTTATTACCTCATCCAGTTTGTCCTTGACTGCTTGCAGCTGTTCATCTGTGAAAGGGTAGTCTGAGAATGCACTAATATTGTTCATTAGGTTTTCCTTAGTCAAGCACAATTTCAATTCTATCGGAGTATAAAATAGAAGCTCATCCATCAGGTCATCATTTAGTATCTCCTTTGTGATGATTTTGTCCGTTGGGCACGTTGCTAAGAGAAAACTCACAAGTTAGCCATGGTTATACAATTTTCAGGTCTCTTCAGATTGTGTGAATGGAAGTAGGAAAGCCTACATGTTTTTCTAAATACCTTGGCAAATGTTTCTATTGATCATTTATATTTATTAAAAAAGATTAAGTGGAAAAGAAAATCCAAATTAGAAATCTTCCTCAAAATGGAGTTAAAAAGAGAGATGAACTGAGAAGTCCATTCATTGTGAATCTGGAGCGAGGTATGCTTTAAAAAATTAGGTGGCAGTCATATTTAATTTTGAAATTACAATGCACACCATTCCTCTCACCCAACATATTACAATATGCTCTTCTGGATTTCAGATGGAGGGCAGGTGTGTGTCCATGAAACCATAACCTAGTGTTTAAGGCATCAGGCTAGAAAACTGGGGATGGTGAGTTCAAGTCCTGCCTCAGCCATGGAAAAATATGGGTGATCTTCAGTCCCTCTCCCTCAGGCCAATCCACCTCACAGACTTGTTGTGTGGGAAAAATAAGAGGAAGCTGTGCTGGATATTTTTGCCACTTTGAGTTATTTGTAAAAATAATAAAGGCAGGATACAATTAAAAACCCTTTCTTTTTGTGACCCTGTAATCCTTAATTCGGGGAAGTCTGGGTGACTGGATGGAGCTGAGCATTTACTGGTGGGATACAAATAAACAAAGACCTTTAACGCCTTTAATCCCTTGCATTGGGGTGGGGCCACTGAATGCAGCTGAGTGTTTACTGGCTGGATGCCCTTCCTAATACCTATGCAGAGTTTGCAGCAGATATTTTCTCTTTGCGCTTGGAGAGAAAAATATCTGCCACTACCTAGGATCCAACTCACAGCCTATTGATTGCGAGGCAAGAGCTCCCTCTGTAGGCCACCACATTATTCAAAACAAACAAACAAACAAATAAAAATGATTCCTTGCAATATAAAAAATGAATGTACTTCAGTGGGATTCACAGGACAGTTAAAAATATTAAGATGGTGATCAGGATCACATGACTGGAGCCCCACCCCTCACAGAAAAAGGGGTGTGGATTCAAGCGCACAGCCAGAGACACTATCTTGTTTTTTTCATCTCATCTGCCCCTTCCAGATGCAATCTTAAGTCTGCCTTCTGCCAACAATCTGCTGCTGCGGTATGAGAACCAGTTCCGACACCCTATTAGGAAGCAACTCCACATTTTACATACCGATCCCACGCTTTGTTCTGGAGGATTTAAGGCTTTCCCTAATATGGACCAGCTGATTTTGTGACAGATCAGAATGGAGAATGGAGTTTTCTAACCACGGCATTAAAACATTCTGCAGAAAGAAAGAACACCAGGTGTTGGAAAGTACAAGGTTTCAGAAATCTCATACTGATTATGGTAAAGAGAGGCAGGATTTTGCTCCCATTGTCCTCCTACTTCCCTCCTGTTCCTTTTGAATAACAAAGTTCTCACCTAGATTGGTCAAGAACTTGTTTGACCCACATGATGCAGAGTTTGTCTCCCATGATGTTAGGGTAGTTAATAAAACATATTGAGGTGTATTTTCTATATACCTTTGTTTACTAATTAGCAAAAAGTTCATCTATTTCTTCTGCTTTTATTTCTAATTCAATTTTACTTAAATTACATTTTAATGAAATTTTTAATTAAAATTTAAATTAATTAAAATAATTGAATTTTAATTAATTAATTTTAATAAATAAATTTTATTAATTTTACAATTAAAACAAACCAACAACACATACACAAATGAAAGAAAAAAAAGAAAAAAGAAAGAAAAGAAAATAGAAAGAATAGAAAGCAATTAAAAACATTCTCATCTTCCACAGTTTGTAAGATCTCTTTTTTCCCCCCATAACCCTTAGTTTATGCCATATACACACACCTAATCTTTACATATATCTATATATCACTGCTATAGGTTTATCCTATCCTCTTTTGCCTTATAGTGTAAAATCTATCTTTGGTCAATCCAATTGTACCAATAGTTCCAGCTATCGTAGTATATTGAGGTGTTGTGACTCCGGGATTGGAATCTGTTCCATTGGCAGATGTGAGCTCGAGCAAAGAGAATCTGGCAGTGAAATTTGAGCCTGCATTGCTGAGTGATTCTGAGGACAGCCAGGCTGAGGAAGTGGACTTAGCTATGAGAGACGAAACCTGATTTATTAGGAGGTGACCTCCCCCAAATCTCCCTCTCTGATTATACAGCAGCTGAATAATAACTACAGTTACGCAGTATCCCCACTCATTTAGAAGCTTCCAATTTTGCTTTCTATCTTAACGTTCCTAAGTTCAATTGTCCTGGTTTTCTTCAAAAAAAAACCCCGCCTCCCCAGATAGATCAGTATTCTCCCAGAGTCTGTGAAGTAGTTTGTATCAGTTAAATCAGTTATATTGTTACAACCGCTTCAGCGTTTCTAAGTACCGCCTATGGCGTGATGCTGTTTTTTTTCCCATCAACTTCGGTCTTCTTCCCGTCTCCGGTTTAATAAAGTCTGTCCAAATAGAAATCAAATGAAATAGTCTGAACCTTCCGTGACTTCCAGGCTCTTTCCAGGTGCTGGTCTCCCAATCTCATAGATTTCCCTTTTTATTCATTATTGACCTCACTTTCTCTTCTGTCTGCCTAGCCCGTTCACTTTCACTTGTCTCGGCTTCACTTTTAGCCGCTTTCTTTTAGGGCTCCAGACAGACACTTGTAACACTTAACTTTCCAATCCTCCTCTCCACTGCTATTTTTCTCTACCACTCTCTTCCCAAACGATCTCACAAACTGTCACTCACTTATTTCTTTACATCGGTGGCAATCCGGACTTCGGAGCCACCATTAATAGGAGGCTGTTCTTGCTTGTTGGGCTCTAGAGGGCTTCCTCTTTGCTGCAGGGGGGTTGCCTTCCCCACACTGCAGCCCGAGGCTTCCCCACACCAGCACGAATCTCTTCAGGACTCGAGCACCCTCAAAGGATCTTGCCAACTGCAAGAAGAGATTAGCTGAAACCGCGAATGGGCTTCTGCACCTCTGCTCATCCTTGCCTTGCCACTGGAAGTTTCAATTAAATTTTATTTCTAATTCTAATTTTAATACTATTAATTTTGAGATTGTTGGTTTATCATTTGTCAGCCTGTGACAAAAGATCTTTCCTTGAAGTTGACATTCATAGTTTTCTATTGAAAATGGTGCAATTCAGATTCAAAAGATGATCAGATTTGTAGCTCAGTCATAGATACCTGATTCTACCTCTAGGCTCATTTTGGGTTTGTTTGTTTTTTACTTCCTTTCTCTTGGTGGAAAAGTGATCATTCTTCTGTTTGGTTTTTTTTCTAATGTACCTTAGGAATACTTTGCAGAATACTGTGATCCAGGATTAGGATCAGTTGACTCAGTTGATCCAGAACAGAAGATGTCCATGTAGAAGGAGGCCTAGGAGAAAAGTGATATTAACAAGCCATGTCTGAATGAAATAGCAAGTTCATTTGGTAGCATTCCCCAAACACAACTAACAAGATTATGAAATGAACCCAGATTGGGCTTTTCAAGGGCATTGAACTAAAGTCTGACTAAGCAGGCTGAATTTGTGCAATACCAAAACAAAGAGAGCCAGTCTAGTGTATAGCAATAGTGAAGGTATCAAGCTAGGAACTGGAGGATGGGAGTTCTAGTACTGTCTCGAGCCCAAAGTCAGCTGGGTGAGACCTTGGACCAATCACTTTCTCTCAGTCCTAGGTAGGAGGCAATCAAACATACTGTAGAATACTCACTGCTGAACTGCATCTTGTTAGACAGAACCCAATGCTAAAGTCTGTCAAAATCCTTCTGAATCTTGAGCCTAGCTTTCAAAAGTGTTAGCAATTTCTCTCAACTTGATGTCATCTGCAGATTTCATGAATCCCTTTCTATCTCCTCATCTAGATCATTTCTGAAGATGTTGAAGATTACTGGGCCCAAGAGATAACCTTTTACTGGTTTAGTAATTTGGTCAATTTATCAAAGAAAAACAAAAGGTTTCTTTGGCATGATATATTTTTAATAAACTCATGCTAGTTCCTAGTAATCACCTTGTTCATTTCTACGTGCTGACAAATCCTCTTCATTACCTTTTTCAGAATTTTGAATCATTGATGTCAATCTGATTGACCTATAATTTCCTGGATCCATTTTTCCCTTTTTGAAGATTTGTACCACATCAGTTGTTTTCCAGTCCTCTGGTAGTTCCCCTGTTCTACAAGAGCTTTGAAAGATTAAATTCAGTGGCTCCAGAGGTGGGATTCTACCAGTTCTCTCCTATTCACTAGAACCTGTTGTTAATTTTCTAATCAGAATTGGTTGTTGGAAGAAATCTCCTTTTGTTTTTTCCCCCCATTTTATAGGACTAATCCTGTAAGGAAGGCAGGAAGGAAACATTCTAGTGTTGTTGCTTACAGAAACTGCCTCTGTTAACCCTTATTACATTCTTGTCAGTACACCTAGACTTCCTGTCTCTGGAGCTTCTGGGGCTTGACTTTCTTAAAGAGGAAGGATTGTTTTAAGCTTTTTACACTGCTGTTGGGAGGAAATTCTGCCCTGGACAATCAGCACTTTGAAGAAATAATTGAATAATGAAGCAGAGCTGCCGGAAAGAAGCTTTTAATGACCCTTGTCATTAAAAGATGAGTGACATTCAGCAAGACTTCTTGGCTAGCTAGAAAGATTGACATTCAAACGTGAGTTTACATAACCTTTCTGAGTTTTGGTCTAAAACTGTTTTTTGGCGAAGTTTAATTCTGAGCTTGGTGATGTTTAATCCTATGTTTATTGATGGGATAATTTTCTCTATTCAGCTTTGTTTAGAAGGAAAAAGGTTAATTTCTGTTCCTGAAAAGAAATTGGGTTGAGAAATCTGGCTAGTTCCTGTGTCTATTTGTTCTGGTAATTGGTTTAACAAGCAACAGATACTGTTGTGATTTAATTATTTGTATTGTGTTTGAATTTTTTTCTTGCCTCATGGTTTCTTTTTTTATCTGGGGAGGGGGTCTTCCTTCACTGCTTTAGTGGTATCTGGCACTGTCCTTTTGGAGTGGACTTCCAAGAGGCAGGATTCAAGCTTGGCACTGATTTTTTTACTGCCTTTCTGGGGAGCATTTAATTTTTCCTTAAATCTGGATGATTCCTTAGCATATCTTGTAAGGTGAGTGAGACCAGTTGGTGTCTTTAAGAGGTGCAAATGGATCTAAGGATTGTTTCTCCTGGGTGTGCTCTTTCTGGAGAGCTTAGATGACCTCTTTGCTAAAGTGTTTCACTTTATGAGCAAGGGTTGGTTGTTGATAGTTATCATTGCATTTTAACTATTTTGATTCCTCAAGGTCTTTTTAATCTAATGATTGGTATTTAAGGCAGCTTTTTACAAGCAAAGAATCTGCTTTTTGTATTTTTGTCCAGGCAATCATTGACTTAGAACGGTTCATTTAGGGATCATTTAAAGTTACAATGGCATTGAAAAAAGTGACTTATGACCATTTTTCACACTTATGACCATGGCAGCATTCCCACAGTCAAGAGAAGCCAGGTGAGGAGAAGCGCCACTTGATGTGAGTGATGTCAAGTTGGCCATGCCCACCCAATCACATGACAACCAAGCCACATGCACCAACTAGGCCACAGAACTGGGTGTTAAAAAATTTGAATCCCACCCCTGAGTGGATCCAAGATTATGTCTGTCAGAGCCCTGGGTTGCAAACCAACTGGTCTAGTGATTTGCACTCTTACCATGCCCTTGCTTATTTTGACTTGTGTACCTGTTCTATCTCCCTTAGTGCTGCTTTTGATAGGTTGGGCTATTTTGTCCTTTTGCATAAAAACAGATGCAAAGAAGTTCTGCTTTCTCCCTGTGTATCTTGCTTGCTTACATTACTGGACCTATTGCTTCCTTGACTTTCTTCGAGTTCCTTACATATTGAAATAAATGTTTTGGGTTATTTTTGGCATTAGTTGCCAGTCTTAGCTGATTCTGGGCCTTGGCTTTTGTGACTCTCTCCTGGCAGATTCTAAAGATTGTGTTGGCAAATTACTTCTGAATAAACTAATGTAGAAAATTTAGGGCCTTCTCCAGGCAGTCTCTGAGAATCAGATATAATTGAAAGGAAGTTTAAAAGAATTGTTAAATTGCTAAACAGGTTAGCATTAACTTACTAAGATATTAAGTACTAAGGTATAGCAGAAGAACAGTTGTACAGAATATGATTTGATGTTAAATGAAACATTTACAATGGTTCGTTTACTACAATATGCCACACAGTTCACATTTGAAAATCTGCAATTTCCATCATACCACAAAAGATGGCAGCATTTATTCAACCTTAGCTAAGACTTTTAAAAGGTGCCTCTGTTAAGCTTGGGTGTCCTTGAATAGAAATCCACTAGGAAACCTAAGGGTCTTAAGCCAGTTGAAAGTTGAAAAAATGTTGCATATAGAACAATGCAAAGTAGCAACAAAGCAACAAAAATGTATTTACCCAGCCACCTGAGCATCTTTAAAAAAATACTACTAGAAGTTCAAGATTCATCATTTTTTGTACAGCAGGTGTTCTATTTAGAGTTCAAAGACAACCTCTGGCATTTCCAGGCAGTACCAAACAAAGACTTGGGCAAAACACTTAAACATTTTCCAAGCAATGCTGTGTGTCAGTATTGTCTTAAAACAGATAGCCTGGGGCCAGGCCTCTTAGTCAGAGAGAGACAAAAGCCAAGAGGTGAGTAAGAACACCAAAGAAGGAAGGAAATAATGTACTGGAACCTTTGGTGTGCAAACTTATAGTTTTTGTAACTTTGGACCATAACTGACAAGGCAATGGTGTAATTGACATTCACTTATACACACAAAAAGGAGGCGTAATTCCAAGGCCAGCCAAAATAGGTAACAAATAATCTCTTTTCAGAAAACTGTCCCAAACTAAAAACAAGTCCTACCCAAATGAAGTATTTCCACTGCTGAAGATTTGTCGAATTGCTTTAATTTGATGTGCAGTCAGGTTCTGGCACTGACTTAATTGTTTTAGCAATTTTTCACCAATTGCTGCAATAGAATCTCCAGACATCTCACAGACCAAGTGGTTTGAAATTATGGCCTCTTCTTTGCTGATCACCATGACAGATGTATTCTAATTATTTTTAACCCAAAATTAGAAGAAAATAAAACATGGACAATAATTAAATAAAACAATTTCAATTTAATTAATTAATTCAGTTATTTCAATTTCCTGTAAGAATAATGTAGGTATTATTTTGAGATGGTGAAAAACAAATTAATTTAATAATTAATAGATCTGAGCAACTGTTTGAAGTAAGACCAGGCCCAAAAATATTCTTCCACTTTCTGTCTCATCAATTAAATTGTTCCTCATTAGTAATAGTTGGCTAATATCAAATAAATTTTAGCTGATTAATCTATCAATTAAATTTTGTAGGCTTAGAAATGCACAGTCATGGGTGTATGGCAGGATCAACCAATCTGTTTGAGCCAGTTTCTGGCCTATCTAGACTATTGAGAGCCTGTGGCAACTGTTCTCATGGAATGGCTCTCATTTTGAATATGGCCAATTAAAACATTGGAAACAAAACATTTGGATTGTTCACTTTTGCTTTTGTTTAGGGGGAGAGGACTGGGGAAGTGATTGTTTTAAGCAAAGCCCCTGTGCCCCCATACCCATCTCTCTTCAACTTCACAAGTGAGGCAGACCCAGTTGGGACACTTAGAATGACACAGAAATCCCTGGGTTGCCTCTCCTCACTTACAAATGAAATATGCAGGGCTCTCAGAAGAATCTCACATGTAAGATAGATAGTACATGGTGCTATCTGTGGTAGTTAGAAATGCACAGAACCATGGATGCTCAGAAGATGTAGAACCTGGGGGTGGAATTAAAAGAGAGAGTGGTCTGGAATCCGTATTTAGCCACAAGTGGACCAAGTCTAACCCACCCACTCACTCACTCACTTGAATTTCTGTTGACTCTTATCTAACTCCTAACAGATGCTAACTGTTACTTCAGAATATTCCTGTACATAGGCATGAGTAACAATAAATCAGTTTAATTGGACTTTCATGTGTGGACCTGATATTTTGCTCATGGTAGAAGAAATGGATTTCTAAGAAATATCAGTATTAGAAAGCTATTCTTTGAATGGGAAACTACCAACTACTACTACTATTGAGAGTTACACATCCCTGAAGAAAACAGTGACAGTGGCAAGCCAATTCTAGAATGTTGTCAAAAAAAAATGTGTGTGGAATGGCTAATCTAGAAAGGAAGGAAGGAAGACTAGTGTAATAGTCAGGACAAGAAAACTTAAATATATCTCAGAAAAAAGCAAAAACAACCACTTCCATATCATGATTCTTAACGAATGTATCTTTTCTTTATGTATACTGAGAGTATTTACACCAAGACAAATTCCTTAGCCAAATCACACTTGGCCAATAAAGTATTCTATTCTATTCTATTCTATTCTATTCTATTCTGTTCTGTTCTGTTCTGTTCTGTTCTGTTCTGTTCTGTTCTATTCTATTCTATTCTATTCTATCATAGCATGAAAACATGGACAAGCCT
>NW_020770865.1:0-17935 GCF_900518735.1 Pseudonaja textilis | reverse complement strand
TTGCACATGCAGAACAGAGCCAGAAAGCAGGTTTGTGTGTGTGTGTGAGTGTGAAAGTAAAAACAAAGGAATGGCTGGTTGGAATGATAGTCAGATTTCAACCGTGCCCGGTGAGCAGACTCTGAGACCTTCACCTGCAGATGGCCATCGCACAACCCCCTGTGAAACCACTCCCGAGCAGTGCCAGGGCTGGGGAGGCCACCAGAGGAGCTCCACATGGCCCCCACCTGCTTCTACTTTGCCTTTGCCAGGGCACTAGAAGGCGCTGTCCTTGGCTGGCCAGTCTGAGTGCTGTCCCAAAGCCAACAAACAAAAGCCATGTGTCCAGCACCACCACCGGCCAAGATCAGCAGGCAGGCAATCCAAATGCCCTGTGCTTGTTTGGCCCCTCCCTTAGTGTAAAATGATTTTTGCCTGTCTCATTCTGGGCACAGGGCTTCTGTTTGTTAGGCCACTTCCCAAAGCAGGCATCTCCGCGGCCAGCTGATTCACTTTTTCCCTCTTTTTTCTCATGGGGGGATCATGAGAGGCTTGCCCAGTGGCAACAGCAGAAGGTAGAGGCAGAGGCATGGAGGAGGCAGGCGATCCAAGCGCCAGCACCAATGGATGCTTGCTTAAATGGACGTTTGCTCTGATGATCCAGGCAGCTGAGATTGCCTCTCTCCCTCCCCCCAGAGAAATGGGTGGCAAGGGGTGCACCCAAGCAATGCTCCGGCATCGAAAAAACCTTCTGTGATGACTTGGGGTGTGACACAAATTAACCAAGTCACAAAAATAGAAGACAGTCAGTCCCTTTATAATGTCTCCAACTTGGCCCCAATGTCCAATTATCCTCGGCTGGATATCAAACTCTTTAAAAAAAATAGCTTACAGAGGGACTAAATGCAGTCCACACCCAAAGTAAAGTTAATTCAAAATAAAAAACCTAACACATCACACTGAAGGAATTACTACGGCAGGCAAGGATACCATGGTATACATGCTGATGATCTTAAATATTTACTGTAACAGCTTGCTTTATGCTGATGATATGATTTTATTATCATACACACAAGTAGGATTACATAGGCTATTAAGAAGATTTAGCTATTATTGCCAGGGTAACTCTCTAATCATTAGTAAATCTAAATAAAAAATAATGGTGTTTGGAAGAAACCATCAGAGACATAGGTGGCAATTGGATGGTGAACCAATTGACAGGTTAATTCCCTTGTATATTTGGGCGTAACTTTTTCCAAGACTGGATCTTGGGCCTGCCATCATCAACGGAGTACATTTAGAGCAAAAGCCTGTTTGAATTTATTGCTCAAACTAAAAAACCATAGTTATCCAGGGTCCCTAGTCCCATTAATCAAGGTTTATAAGGCTAAAGTTACCACAATGCTCTTGTATGGAGCAGAAATTTGGCGTCTTTACTCAACCACAGTCTTAGAAGAAGCACAGTCCCAGCATTTGAGATGTATTTTGGGTGTAGACCCAAGAACATCTGCTGCAGCAGTTAGAGCTGAACTGGGAATTTATACAATTCAGGCATTATCTAAAATTAGAGCTTGTAACTCCTGGTGCAAAGTTAATGAAATGGAGACTGATAGACTACCCAAATTATGCCTACTAGAGCAAATAAAACTACAATCACAAATCTTCTGGATCATTAAACTAACAAATTTTATAAGAAGCTGTGGTCTTCCTATCTTTTGTGGAACAGGAGAACAATCTAAAAAGAGTTGCCCAAAGAATTAAGGACGTAGATGCACAAACTGATATAGCTATCCTTAGTAAGGTAGGTAACTTGAAATGGTTGAGTGAATACAAATGTACTTTCCAAGTAGATGGCTACTTGAAGTCACAACTCCCAAAACATCTTAGGGAGATAGTCACGAAAGCGAGATTTGAACAGCTTGACACAATGGTTAGATACGGGAGATGTTATGCAATACTGTACAATGAGAGTCTCTGCATTTGCAGAGTGGCAGAGGTAGAGGACCTGGCTCACATCTTCTTTGGCTGTTGCCTGTATAAGAGGATGAGAGATAGGTATCTTGGTCTATATATCAGACGAATGACCCATTGGGATACCCATATCAAAATAACTTACCTTATGTCCGGCCAGAACTTGAAAATAACATTTAAAGTAGCACAGTATTTAAACAAAACGATTCGGTTGAGATCTGCATATGTGGGATTAATTGGGGGAGATTGCAAGGGTGACTCCGAAATATGTTATTATATTTTATCTATGCCTTAAATTATTGTACATTACATTGTTACAATTTTATTTTGGATTGTATTTTATTACTATTACATCTTAAATCATATTTTGTCTAGATTCCATTTTAAATTGTATTTTATCAAATTTCATTTTGAATTGCTTTTATTAAATTTTAGTAACAAATTGTTGCTGGAGCTTTGTACTTTGATGTGGCCCAAGGGCTAATCAATAAAGACTTATTATTACTACAGCAGGCAAGGATGCACGCTTTGCACTCCACTCCCTGTCAGCTGTTCCATCTCCCCCTCAGAATCAGACTCCAACAGGGGCATGACACCTTCTCTTACCCTTACCCTGTGTGAAAATCAGGGTCTTTTTACTTCATCATAGGCCAAAAAGGAGAGAACAGCTGGGCTGCAGGGCATGATTCTAGGCAAGTGAGGTGAGATAAGGAGTGGCTGGGGGGGGGTGGGACCAGCCAGTGGTGCAATCAGCCAATTCTCCAAACTTTGCAAAAAGTTAACACTCGGTTCCCTTGAACCAGTGAGAACCAGTTTGAATCCCACCTCTGGTTGTAAGCCACCTAGAGTAGCCACACAACAAGATATGTAGCAAATAAATTTAACAAATAAATAAAAATGTAACATCTTCAATTAGATGTAATTCATATAGCATGCACAACTCTAAGGCTTAGTGGCTATGTTCAGGAGCAACCCAAGTCATGACTTAATCTAATTACTCAGTTCACCCAATCTATAAGGACAATGGCTTTTTCTCAGAAAATTCTGTGAACCACAAACTACTTGACACAGTTTTAGCCTAGCCTTACCTTTGTATGTGTCATATTAAGCTAAACATGGCCTTACTAACTTAGATTCATCCATTCATTCAAATGTTTTCATACATACTCCCTCCCCAATCTGGGGACTATATTGTTTACACAGATGGAGTTTAAAGGCAATTCAAGACTTGATTTCAAATTGTTGTTCAACAAGATCTAAACCTCAATTGGACTTTCCTCAGTCAATGTTTCTGCTTACCTAGAAATGGCCTGATCCGTTTATAATATTCACTGTATTCATAGTGACGATCTGAAAAGGCCCGCTTGGCTTTGGGATAGAGATGATCCTTGATGGCTGAGGAGCAATTGGATGGGTCAAGGAGAGTGGCCATCCTGCCAAGAAAAGGCAAGGTAAGGAAAAGGAAGGGATCCAGCTCTCACAATACTTCCTTCTTGCCTCAATTTCACTTCTCCACAGGATTTTCAAAATAATGCTTTTAGTAACACCTAAGCTACTGACCAGAAAAACTAGCTGAAAGGAGCAACATCAGATATTCAGCTTAATTTTGACTTTCTTTGGGATGGGCTCTTCCTCATCTGTATAGCTCGGGCTTCATCAATAAGATATAGCAATAGTGCTTAGACTTATATATCGTTCTACAGTCCTTTATAGCCAGCTGGATGACATTGGACTAGTCACTTCCTCTCAACCCAACCCACCTCACAGGGTTGTTGTTGTGGGAAAATTAGAAGGAAGTTATGTTGGAAATATTTGCTGCCTTGGGTTAATTGTAAAAATAATAAAGGTGGGATACAAAGAAATAGATAAATAAATAGATGTTAAAAGAATTCACTCACTCAATGCTCTTTTCAGTTATCATGCTGAGCTGGTCCTCATTCAGGAGACAGATGTATGGCCCGAGCACATCCAGAAAATTGCTATTAATTTGCTTTCTCAATTCAATATAACGCTGAATAACTGCAATTCTCTAAAACAAATAATTCCAGAGTCGAAAGCAAGCCACTTGCAATCTTATGTCGCTTTAGCTTTCCCAAACCTATACCTTCCAAAAGTGTTAAAACAGCCACTTCTAAAATTTGGGAATACACTGGATTGCTGGAAATTATAGTACCAACAGACCTGAAGAGTGGCAACTTGGCTTCATATATCTGGAAGGGTTGCTGTTTTTCAACTGCACATACAAGTTGAAATAGCAAATGTTTGTGGGTGTGGGTGTGTGTATGTGTGTTGTGTGTGCTGAGTTCCAGAGGCATGTCTAAGAACTCTGAACATTATAATTCATAGAACTGTAGTGACTAGATCGGGTGTCAGCAACCTGCAGCTCTTTGGGCCCTCTGCTGTGGCTCCCTGTCCCATCACCGGCTAGTCCTGCCCTCACCCTTGCCTCCCTTGCCTGGCCTGAGAAGTTAAGGGTGACAGTGGGGGATGGAGAAGTGGCCGGGGCTGATTCTCCAGCGCCTCATTCTTGCTAGAGCTTCTTCTGGCCCTTGATGGTGTTGGGTGTGCCTTGGTCACTTGGGGAGATGCGCAACCTGCTCTCTGCCTTGAAACACTGGCCTGACCACGATCAATGCCAGCTTCGCTAACATGAGGGCTGGTGGGGTGGGAATGAGATCTGGGGGGGAGGGGACGATGGAAAGGGGATGGGCCTGCAGTGCCCAGCCACGGCTTTAAGAAATTCAAGGCAGCGGGTAAAGGGAGCTGGCCCCACTGAACCTTACCAGCTCACTCTTTTTCTCTCCCCCTCCTTCCCTCCCTCCCCTTCCCTCCCTCTCTCTCTCCTGGCTGAGGAACAAGTGACAGCCATGGTGGAGGCTTCCCTTCGCATGACCCTCCTCCTCCTCTCATGACTCCTAGCTGGCAAAGCCAGGAGGGTATGTACATGTGGGGAGATCCTCCTTAAGCGAGCGGTTGCCTGCCCCATGCAGGCCAGGGGTGCCACGAGAGGAGAAGGAGGGGGGAGGAGGGTCCTCCAAAGGGAAGCCTCTGCCATGGCTCTGGCCAGCCCAGATTTTAAAAAAGGAATAAGAGAGGGGGGGGAGAGAGGGGGGAGATAGGGAGAGAGAGAGATACTGAGAAAGAGATACAGAGAGGGGGGAGGATGGGAAATAGAGAGGGAGAGGGGAAGAGAGATACAGAGAAAGGGGGAGGGGGGAGAGAGAGAAGGGTTTTGTGGCTGGGTAGGCATAGCTAGGGGGTCATGGGACTGGGTGAGAGTGAGTGACATCAAGTTGGCCATGCCCACCCAGCTTTTGTGGCTCCTGGTATTCTTCTAAAAGAACACTTCCTAGAAAATTCTAGGACACCTAAAGTAAAACGACAAGAATATAACACACTTGGTTAAGCGGAGCCCTCCTCGCTGACAGGCCATAGATCATGATCGTCCGCGGCTACAGCCCATGCTCTTTCATCAGAGAGCCCCAATCATTGTGATTAGGGGCTGAAGCTGCCTCGGGGGGGGCAGTGGAGAAAGGGGAAGCTGCCAGCCAGGTTGAGGGGAGCCACATCTCCCCCTCTGGGCTTGGTAATTCCCCCCCCCCCCCAAAGACGACTGAAGCAGTGGTCTAAAATGTCTGGACTAAGTTGGTGAAGGAGTGAAGAAAGAGGTGGATAGCATGTGAGCCGGGACAATTGGGTGCAACAACCAAATAAAAGGTACCCCGGGTTTAATGTAACAATGAATTTCTAAATAAGAAAAGAAAGCGGCGGAAATACAAAGGAAAAGAACAAAAAAAAGAAAAATAACTTTGACAGCTAAACGGGGCTTCAAAACAGGAAAGGAAGAAGCCAGAATAAGATATTTAACTAAATTGGATTAAAAGATTTAGGCAACAAACAGGCATAAATTAAACCTGGACTTAAGAGTGTCAAAAAATAATAATAATAAGGGGGGGGGGCAAATATACAAACTGGAGATTTGATTCTATTGGAATATTGAAGCTCGAAAAGCCCTGAATAATAAAACAGGAAAAAGGTGAAGACTTTACATAATGGAGAGTTCCATCTTGTGGACAAAAATTTAAATTTAAAAATAAAAGGGAAAATCCTGTTTCTTTACGAACTTGAGTTGATACAATGTTAAAGAAATATTGAAACAATAAAACAAGAATCCTAGAAAGCAAAAGTTGAACTAGAATAAAAGAAGAAATAAGAAAAAATTGACTGCGGGACTCATTCATGATTTTGGTATAGACCCAGTGTTGGAATAATTGCAAATCTAGAAAGCCTGAAGAAGGAAAATAAAAGTTTTTGTGGATTTCAACAATTGTAAGATGTAAGAGTGTGCAATGATGATAGCTCTTTGGGAACTAAAAATGGAACTTAGTAATATGAAAGAATTACTACAGGAAAGAAATAAATCACTTGGCTCTGTTTTAAAAGCTATGGAAATGGTGATTGAAGAACATGAAGAAAGAACTTCAGAGAAGGAGGAGTTAGTTCAAGAAGAAGCCATCTTAAATAGACAATTAACACAAAGAACACCACAAAGAAGAGGAAAAAGAAAGGAGGTTAAAAATTTAAGACTCAAGAAGGTAACTAAAAAGGGGAATACCTGTGAAAATAGGAAAGGCAGAAAGGAGCAGCAGAAAAGGGAAAAAGAAGATACAAAGAGGGAGAGGGACACAAACTGGAAGGGGAAAAGATATGAGAAAATGAAGGGGAAGAGAGTTAATGAGAAACAGGAGTAGGAAATAAAGAAATATGGGAATTGTAAAATAATGAAAAGAAACTGTTTACATAGAGATAATGGTTAATGAATTTAAAAAAGGGGATTCTGCATGGAGATGAGGGTTAATAAGAATATATTTGCAATTATAAAATATTTAGAAAATAGGGAAATATAGATGATCAAAGGAGGGATGGACACTGATATTCTTTACTAGCTGAATGTATATTTTTACCTTTAAAAGAAATGTTAATGTTTATTAAATAAATTGAAATAATTGAAATGAATTGTGAGGATATTTAAAAATGAGATTAATATCAGTGACCAGGATTAGTTAAATGGACTAATTGTTTCTTTTTCTTATCTTTGTTTTGAAACTATAAATAAATTCTGTGAAATTAAATGCGGAAAATACATTGCAGAATCTGCTTGAAGATATATAATGTTATGTAGGTTTTTTTAAAGGGAATGATTATTATTATAATTAGTTAAAAATAAATGTTTTGGGGGAATTAAGATGAGGAAATTAGGGTATATTTTAACCACTGAGGTTACACACTCAAATTAGTAAAAGGGGGGGAGACTTATGTTTCTTTTCTTGTGTAAAAGCTTGTACTAATTTAGAACTTATGGAAATTGCAAATCTGACAGATAAAAGAACTATTTAAATGAGAAAAGAGTGTTTTGGAAAAGGTAACAATAAAAGTATTTGTAATTATAAATTAGTCAGTTAATAAGCTAATATAGATTATTAAGAGGAAGGAGGGACATTTATAATTTTTATTAGGCGAATGCATATTGTTATTCTTATTTTTAAAAGAAATATTAATGTTTAAGAAATATATTTGAAATAATTGAAATGAAATGAGAGGATGTTTAGATTGAGATCAATATCAGAGACCAGGATTAATTTGTTTGTTCTTCTCTTCTGTAAAAGTTGGAATGGAAAAGGTAATAATAGAATTAAATAAAAATTGGATAAGCTAGGATTGAATGTAAAAAATGAATATATAACTATTGTCATATTTGCATCTAAAAGTGGTGACCCGGAAATATGTTGTCCACTGAAAAGAGCTTTTTTGTTTTGTAATTCATGTGAAAAACTGAATAAAACTTGTTTAAAAAAAAGAATATAACACTCACAATGTGTGGAAACAAGGAGAGGAAAATGGCCAGGAACTTATAATCTGTTTCTCTTTTTTAAAAAAATGATGTTAGTTTATAAGCACTAGGTTTAGAAGCAAAGATAGACTGGGTGCATGATAATGTTCATATTAAAAGCCCCGTATTATCTTCATAATTACCAGCTCATCACCGGACACAGAATCCAATAAAGCATGAACTGTGCTTGTTGAATTGATAGTCCATTGCTTGATCTTCTTTTCATCTATTAGTTTTTCAATGAGTCCAAGATTACTGAATACAGCAGGAGGATATCCCTCAGGAAATATCTGCAAGGAGCAAATAACTGCGTAAAAATGCAAGTTAACTTGCATTTCTAACTCACCTCTTTGATGCAAACATTTATCCAGGAGCTGGTTCTGGTATGGCCTAATGAAAAGGTTTCTGCAAAAGGATTTCTAGTAGTCATCAGGATGATGGGATGGGCATAAAATAAGTCAAGTTGATAATCATGACTGCTAAGTTGGAAGCCCAGCTCCTTTTAGAATGTGCTGTGACATATATAAAAAGGTTGGAATTTCAATCACACTTTTGACTGCTATTGTCATTTTTCTGACCCACTAAGCACTACAGGTCTCCTGTTGCAAGAATGAAAGGCAGAGCTGGTTCTGAGAGAGAGAGAGTGAATAGTGTATCCCTTCCTCATGAGGCCATCTTTTGATCCAGCCGATCTAGACAGTTTTAGGAAAGATTGTTCAGAAGGAGATTGGCCTCCTGCTTCAGAGAGCCTGGAGGATGTGGGTTATCTGGACCCTTTCTGGCCAGGATCAAGACCTTGGTGCAGTATGAAGAAGCCTTGGTGGCAAGTCAGGGATGGGAGTTGTGTGTTAATCCGAGCTCTCCTTGATCTGTTGCTATCCTTCAATACTATTCGGAATTAGCTAAGGGGATTGGAAGTAGAGGACATTGGAAGTGTGGTGTCTCTGAGACTTGTTCTAACCAGTGATGATGGGAAGGGACTGGTTGAGTCCTCCTAGGCCCTCTCACCTCATAGGACCTTTTTAAAAATCCTCCTTATGGGGATATATGGCAGGTCCAAACTCTCCTTGTTTTAGGAAAACTTTGGAGACCTGGCTTCATGAGGGGCCAATTGGACCCTTTTGGTTGTATGACCATGTCGCTTGGCTGCCCTTTTATATTTATATTTGGATTTATATTTGGATTTTTTTACTTGTATAATTTTTCCTTTGAATAACATTGTTTAAGTTGGGCAGCTTTTTAAATCTTAACAATAAATAGATGAAGAATAAATAGTTAAGAGTACCATTTTAAAAAAAATGATATGTTTATTACCTCATCCAGTTTGTCCTTGACTGCTTGCAGCTGTTCATCTGTGAAAGGGTAGTCTGAGAATGCACTAATATTGTTCATTAGGTTTTCCTTAGTCAAGCACAATTTCAATTCTATCGGAGTATAAAATAGAAGCTCATCCATCAGGTCATCATTTAGTATCTCCTTTGTGATGATTTTGTCCGTTGGGCACGTTGCTAAGAGAAAACTCACAAGTTAGCCATGGTTATACAATTTTCAGGTCTCTTCAGATTGTGTGAATGGAAGTAGGAAAGCCTACATGTTTTTCTAAATACCTTGGCAAATGTTTCTATTGATCATTTATATTTATTAAAAAAGATTAAGTGGAAAAGAAAATCCAAATTAGAAATCTTCCTCAAAATGGAGTTAAAAAGAGAGATGAACTGAGAAGTCCATTCATTGTGAATCTGGAGCGAGGTATGCTTTAAAAAATTAGGTGGCAGTCATATTTAATTTTGAAATTACAATGCACACCATTCCTCTCACCCAACATATTACAATATGCTCTTCTGGATTTCAGATGGAGGGCAGGTGTGTGTCCATGAAACCATAACCTAGTGTTTAAGGCATCAGGCTAGAAAACTGGGGATGGTGAGTTCAAGTCCTGCCTCAGCCATGGAAAAATATGGGTGATCTTCAGTCCCTCTCCCTCAGGCCAATCCACCTCACAGACTTGTTGTGTGGGAAAAATAAGAGGAAGCTGTGCTGGATATTTTTGCCACTTTGAGTTATTTGTAAAAATAATAAAGGCAGGATACAATTAAAAACCCTTTCTTTTTGTGACCCTGTAATCCTTAATTCGGGGAAGTCTGGGTGACTGGATGGAGCTGAGCATTTACTGGTGGGATACAAATAAACAAAGACCTTTAACGCCTTTAATCCCTTGCATTGGGGTGGGGCCACTGAATGCAGCTGAGTGTTTACTGGCTGGATGCCCTTCCTAATACCTATGCAGAGTTTGCAGCAGATATTTTCTCTTTGCGCTTGGAGAGAAAAATATCTGCCACTACCTAGGATCCAACTCACAGCCTATTGATTGCGAGGCAAGAGCTCCCTCTGTAGGCCACCACATTATTCAAAACAAACAAACAAACAAATAAAAATGATTCCTTGCAATATAAAAAATGAATGTACTTCAGTGGGATTCACAGGACAGTTAAAAATATTAAGATGGTGATCAGGATCACATGACTGGAGCCCCACCCCTCACAGAAAAAGGGGTGTGGATTCAAGCGCACAGCCAGAGACACTATCTTGTTTTTTTCATCTCATCTGCCCCTTCCAGATGCAATCTTAAGTCTGCCTTCTGCCAACAATCTGCTGCTGCGGTATGAGAACCAGTTCCGACACCCTATTAGGAAGCAACTCCACATTTTACATACCGATCCCACGCTTTGTTCTGGAGGATTTAAGGCTTTCCCTAATATGGACCAGCTGATTTTGTGACAGATCAGAATGGAGAATGGAGTTTTCTAACCACGGCATTAAAACATTCTGCAGAAAGAAAGAACACCAGGTGTTGGAAAGTACAAGGTTTCAGAAATCTCATACTGATTATGGTAAAGAGAGGCAGGATTTTGCTCCCATTGTCCTCCTACTTCCCTCCTGTTCCTTTTGAATAACAAAGTTCTCACCTAGATTGGTCAAGAACTTGTTTGACCCACATGATGCAGAGTTTGTCTCCCATGATGTTAGGGTAGTTAATAAAACATATTGAGGTGTATTTTCTATATACCTTTGTTTACTAATTAGCAAAAAGTTCATCTATTTCTTCTGCTTTTATTTCTAATTCAATTTTACTTAAATTACATTTTAATGAAATTTTTAATTAAAATTTAAATTAATTAAAATAATTGAATTTTAATTAATTAATTTTAATAAATAAATTTTATTAATTTTACAATTAAAACAAACCAACAACACATACACAAATGAAAGAAAAAAAAGAAAAAAGAAAGAAAAGAAAATAGAAAGAATAGAAAGCAATTAAAAACATTCTCATCTTCCACAGTTTGTAAGATCTCTTTTTTCCCCCCATAACCCTTAGTTTATGCCATATACACACACCTAATCTTTACATATATCTATATATCACTGCTATAGGTTTATCCTATCCTCTTTTGCCTTATAGTGTAAAATCTATCTTTGGTCAATCCAATTGTACCAATAGTTCCAGCTATCGTAGTATATTGAGGTGTTGTGACTCCGGGATTGGAATCTGTTCCATTGGCAGATGTGAGCTCGAGCAAAGAGAATCTGGCAGTGAAATTTGAGCCTGCATTGCTGAGTGATTCTGAGGACAGCCAGGCTGAGGAAGTGGACTTAGCTATGAGAGACGAAACCTGATTTATTAGGAGGTGACCTCCCCCAAATCTCCCTCTCTGATTATACAGCAGCTGAATAATAACTACAGTTACGCAGTATCCCCACTCATTTAGAAGCTTCCAATTTTGCTTTCTATCTTAACGTTCCTAAGTTCAATTGTCCTGGTTTTCTTCAAAAAAAAACCCCGCCTCCCCAGATAGATCAGTATTCTCCCAGAGTCTGTGAAGTAGTTTGTATCAGTTAAATCAGTTATATTGTTACAACCGCTTCAGCGTTTCTAAGTACCGCCTATGGCGTGATGCTGTTTTTTTTCCCATCAACTTCGGTCTTCTTCCCGTCTCCGGTTTAATAAAGTCTGTCCAAATAGAAATCAAATGAAATAGTCTGAACCTTCCGTGACTTCCAGGCTCTTTCCAGGTGCTGGTCTCCCAATCTCATAGATTTCCCTTTTTATTCATTATTGACCTCACTTTCTCTTCTGTCTGCCTAGCCCGTTCACTTTCACTTGTCTCGGCTTCACTTTTAGCCGCTTTCTTTTAGGGCTCCAGACAGACACTTGTAACACTTAACTTTCCAATCCTCCTCTCCACTGCTATTTTTCTCTACCACTCTCTTCCCAAACGATCTCACAAACTGTCACTCACTTATTTCTTTACATCGGTGGCAATCCGGACTTCGGAGCCACCATTAATAGGAGGCTGTTCTTGCTTGTTGGGCTCTAGAGGGCTTCCTCTTTGCTGCAGGGGGGTTGCCTTCCCCACACTGCAGCCCGAGGCTTCCCCACACCAGCACGAATCTCTTCAGGACTCGAGCACCCTCAAAGGATCTTGCCAACTGCAAGAAGAGATTAGCTGAAACCGCGAATGGGCTTCTGCACCTCTGCTCATCCTTGCCTTGCCACTGGAAGTTTCAATTAAATTTTATTTCTAATTCTAATTTTAATACTATTAATTTTGAGATTGTTGGTTTATCATTTGTCAGCCTGTGACAAAAGATCTTTCCTTGAAGTTGACATTCATAGTTTTCTATTGAAAATGGTGCAATTCAGATTCAAAAGATGATCAGATTTGTAGCTCAGTCATAGATACCTGATTCTACCTCTAGGCTCATTTTGGGTTTGTTTGTTTTTTACTTCCTTTCTCTTGGTGGAAAAGTGATCATTCTTCTGTTTGGTTTTTTTTCTAATGTACCTTAGGAATACTTTGCAGAATACTGTGATCCAGGATTAGGATCAGTTGACTCAGTTGATCCAGAACAGAAGATGTCCATGTAGAAGGAGGCCTAGGAGAAAAGTGATATTAACAAGCCATGTCTGAATGAAATAGCAAGTTCATTTGGTAGCATTCCCCAAACACAACTAACAAGATTATGAAATGAACCCAGATTGGGCTTTTCAAGGGCATTGAACTAAAGTCTGACTAAGCAGGCTGAATTTGTGCAATACCAAAACAAAGAGAGCCAGTCTAGTGTATAGCAATAGTGAAGGTATCAAGCTAGGAACTGGAGGATGGGAGTTCTAGTACTGTCTCGAGCCCAAAGTCAGCTGGGTGAGACCTTGGACCAATCACTTTCTCTCAGTCCTAGGTAGGAGGCAATCAAACATACTGTAGAATACTCACTGCTGAACTGCATCTTGTTAGACAGAACCCAATGCTAAAGTCTGTCAAAATCCTTCTGAATCTTGAGCCTAGCTTTCAAAAGTGTTAGCAATTTCTCTCAACTTGATGTCATCTGCAGATTTCATGAATCCCTTTCTATCTCCTCATCTAGATCATTTCTGAAGATGTTGAAGATTACTGGGCCCAAGAGATAACCTTTTACTGGTTTAGTAATTTGGTCAATTTATCAAAGAAAAACAAAAGGTTTCTTTGGCATGATATATTTTTAATAAACTCATGCTAGTTCCTAGTAATCACCTTGTTCATTTCTACGTGCTGACAAATCCTCTTCATTACCTTTTTCAGAATTTTGAATCATTGATGTCAATCTGATTGACCTATAATTTCCTGGATCCATTTTTCCCTTTTTGAAGATTTGTACCACATCAGTTGTTTTCCAGTCCTCTGGTAGTTCCCCTGTTCTACAAGAGCTTTGAAAGATTAAATTCAGTGGCTCCAGAGGTGGGATTCTACCAGTTCTCTCCTATTCACTAGAACCTGTTGTTAATTTTCTAATCAGAATTGGTTGTTGGAAGAAATCTCCTTTTGTTTTTTCCCCCCATTTTATAGGACTAATCCTGTAAGGAAGGCAGGAAGGAAACATTCTAGTGTTGTTGCTTACAGAAACTGCCTCTGTTAACCCTTATTACATTCTTGTCAGTACACCTAGACTTCCTGTCTCTGGAGCTTCTGGGGCTTGACTTTCTTAAAGAGGAAGGATTGTTTTAAGCTTTTTACACTGCTGTTGGGAGGAAATTCTGCCCTGGACAATCAGCACTTTGAAGAAATAATTGAATAATGAAGCAGAGCTGCCGGAAAGAAGCTTTTAATGACCCTTGTCATTAAAAGATGAGTGACATTCAGCAAGACTTCTTGGCTAGCTAGAAAGATTGACATTCAAACGTGAGTTTACATAACCTTTCTGAGTTTTGGTCTAAAACTGTTTTTTGGCGAAGTTTAATTCTGAGCTTGGTGATGTTTAATCCTATGTTTATTGATGGGATAATTTTCTCTATTCAGCTTTGTTTAGAAGGAAAAAGGTTAATTTCTGTTCCTGAAAAGAAATTGGGTTGAGAAATCTGGCTAGTTCCTGTGTCTATTTGTTCTGGTAATTGGTTTAACAAGCAACAGATACTGTTGTGATTTAATTATTTGTATTGTGTTTGAATTTTTTTCTTGCCTCATGGTTTCTTTTTTTATCTGGGGAGGGGGTCTTCCTTCACTGCTTTAGTGGTATCTGGCACTGTCCTTTTGGAGTGGACTTCCAAGAGGCAGGATTCAAGCTTGGCACTGATTTTTTTACTGCCTTTCTGGGGAGCATTTAATTTTTCCTTAAATCTGGATGATTCCTTAGCATATCTTGTAAGGTGAGTGAGACCAGTTGGTGTCTTTAAGAGGTGCAAATGGATCTAAGGATTGTTTCTCCTGGGTGTGCTCTTTCTGGAGAGCTTAGATGACCTCTTTGCTAAAGTGTTTCACTTTATGAGCAAGGGTTGGTTGTTGATAGTTATCATTGCATTTTAACTATTTTGATTCCTCAAGGTCTTTTTAATCTAATGATTGGTATTTAAGGCAGCTTTTTACAAGCAAAGAATCTGCTTTTTGTATTTTTGTCCAGGCAATCATTGACTTAGAACGGTTCATTTAGGGATCATTTAAAGTTACAATGGCATTGAAAAAAGTGACTTATGACCATTTTTCACACTTATGACCATGGCAGCATTCCCACAGTCAAGAGAAGCCAGGTGAGGAGAAGCGCCACTTGATGTGAGTGATGTCAAGTTGGCCATGCCCACCCAATCACATGACAACCAAGCCACATGCACCAACTAGGCCACAGAACTGGGTGTTAAAAAATTTGAATCCCACCCCTGAGTGGATCCAAGATTATGTCTGTCAGAGCCCTGGGTTGCAAACCAACTGGTCTAGTGATTTGCACTCTTACCATGCCCTTGCTTATTTTGACTTGTGTACCTGTTCTATCTCCCTTAGTGCTGCTTTTGATAGGTTGGGCTATTTTGTCCTTTTGCATAAAAACAGATGCAAAGAAGTTCTGCTTTCTCCCTGTGTATCTTGCTTGCTTACATTACTGGACCTATTGCTTCCTTGACTTTCTTCGAGTTCCTTACATATTGAAATAAATGTTTTGGGTTATTTTTGGCATTAGTTGCCAGTCTTAGCTGATTCTGGGCCTTGGCTTTTGTGACTCTCTCCTGGCAGATTCTAAAGATTGTGTTGGCAAATTACTTCTGAATAAACTAATGTAGAAAATTTAGGGCCTTCTCCAGGCAGTCTCTGAGAATCAGATATAATTGAAAGGAAGTTTAAAAGAATTGTTAAATTGCTAAACAGGTTAGCATTAACTTACTAAGATATTAAGTACTAAGGTATAGCAGAAGAACAGTTGTACAGAATATGATTTGATGTTAAATGAAACATTTACAATGGTTCGTTTACTACAATATGCCACACAGTTCACATTTGAAAATCTGCAATTTCCATCATACCACAAAAGATGGCAGCATTTATTCAACCTTAGCTAAGACTTTTAAAAGGTGCCTCTGTTAAGCTTGGGTGTCCTTGAATAGAAATCCACTAGGAAACCTAAGGGTCTTAAGCCAGTTGAAAGTTGAAAAAATGTTGCATATAGAACAATGCAAAGTAGCAACAAAGCAACAAAAATGTATTTACCCAGCCACCTGAGCATCTTTAAAAAAATACTACTAGAAGTTCAAGATTCATCATTTTTTGTACAGCAGGTGTTCTATTTAGAGTTCAAAGACAACCTCTGGCATTTCCAGGCAGTACCAAACAAAGACTTGGGCAAAACACTTAAACATTTTCCAAGCAATGCTGTGTGTCAGTATTGTCTTAAAACAGATAGCCTGGGGCCAGGCCTCTTAGTCAGAGAGAGACAAAAGCCAAGAGGTGAGTAAGAACACCAAAGAAGGAAGGAAATAATGTACTGGAACCTTTGGTGTGCAAACTTATAGTTTTTGTAACTTTGGACCATAACTGACAAGGCAATGGTGTAATTGACATTCACTTATACACACAAAAAGGAGGCGTAATTCCAAGGCCAGCCAAAATAGGTAACAAATAATCTCTTTTCAGAAAACTGTCCCAAACTAAAAACAAGTCCTACCCAAATGAAGTATTTCCACTGCTGAAGATTTGTCGAATTGCTTTAATTTGATGTGCAGTCAGGTTCTGGCACTGACTTAATTGTTTTAGCAATTTTTCACCAATTGCTGCAATAGAATCTCCAGACATCTCACAGACCAAGTGGTTTGAAATTATGGCCTCTTCTTTGCTGATCACCATGACAGATGTATTCTAATTATTTTTAACCCAAAATTAGAAGAAAATAAAACATGGACAATAATTAAATAAAACAATTTCAATTTAATTAATTAATTCAGTTATTTCAATTTCCTGTAAGAATAATGTAGGTATTATTTTGAGATGGTGAAAAACAAATTAATTTAATAATTAATAGATCTGAGCAACTGTTTGAAGTAAGACCAGGCCCAAAAATATTCTTCCACTTTCTGTCTCATCAATTAAATTGTTCCTCATTAGTAATAGTTGGCTAATATCAAATAAATTTTAGCTGATTAATCTATCAATTAAATTTTGTAGGCTTAGAAATGCACAGTCATGGGTGTATGGCAGGATCAACCAATCTGTTTGAGCCAGTTTCTGGCCTATCTAGACTATTGAGAGCCTGTGGCAACTGTTCTCATGGAATGGCTCTCATTTTGAATATGGCCAATTAAAACATTGGAAACAAAACATTTGGATTGTTCACTTTTGCTTTTGTTTAGGGGGAGAGGACTGGGGAAGTGATTGTTTTAAGCAAAGCCCCTGTGCCCCCATACCCATCTCTCTTCAACTTCACAAGTGAGGCAGACCCAGTTGGGACACTTAGAATGACACAGAAATCCCTGGGTTGCCTCTCCTCACTTACAAATGAAATATGCAGGGCTCTCAGAAGAATCTCACATGTAAGATAGATAGTACATGGTGCTATCTGTGGTAGTTAGAAATGCACAGAACCATGGATGCTCAGAAGATGTAGAACCTGGGGGTGGAATTAAAAGAGAGAGTGGTCTGGAATCCGTATTTAGCCACAAGTGGACCAAGTCTAACCCACCCACTCACTCACTCACTTGAATTTCTGTTGACTCTTATCTAACTCCTAACAGATGCTAACTGTTACTTCAGAATATTCCTGTACATAGGCATGAGTAACAATAAATCAGTTTAATTGGACTTTCATGTGTGGACCTGATATTTTGCTCATGGTAGAAGAAATGGATTTCTAAGAAATATCAGTATTAGAAAGCTATTCTTTGAATGGGAAACTACCAACTACTACTACTATTGAGAGTTACACATCCCTGAAGAAAACAGTGACAGTGGCAAGCCAATTCTAGAATGTTGTCAAAAAAAAATGTGTGTGGAATGGCTAATCTAGAAAGGAAGGAAGGAAGACTAGTGTAATAGTCAGGACAAGAAAACTTAAATATATCTCAGAAAAAAGCAAAAACAACCACTTCCATATCATGATTCTTAACGAATGTATCTTTTCTTTATGTATACTGAGAGTATTTACACCAAGACAAATTCCTTAGCCAAATCACACTTGGCCAATAAAGTATTCTATTCTATTCTATTCTATTCTATTCTATTCTGTTCTGTTCTGTTCTGTTCTGTTCTGTTCTGTTCTGTTCTATTCTATTCTATTCTATCATAGCATGAAAACATGGACAAGCCT
>NW_020770864.1:0-17936 GCF_900518735.1 Pseudonaja textilis | reverse complement strand
TTGCAGGACCCCAGGCAGAGTCCCTGCAAGGGGGTTGGGTGAAGGTCCTTCCAGGTGGCTTCAGGGGCTCAGATCCATTGAGCTGAGTGAGCCCAACTCCTTGGAGCCTCATGGGAGTTTGAGTCCTCTTTCACCGGCTTTGGGAAGGAAGGAGCCCTCTTTCCTGGGCTGCCTTGAGTGGGCCAAGTTCCCAGCTGCTGCTGGGGCATCCAGGTGTTTCCAGGCATTTCTGCAGCAGTTTTAGCAAGCTGGGTGCATCTCAATTGGGCTTTGCCCACAGCCGGTCCTGAGTCTTTCCTGAGGGTGCAGAGGAGGTGGGCTTTAGAGGGAACCAGTCTCAAAGCGATTCCCTTCTCCCTTCCCTTCCCACAAAGGAGCCTCTAAGGGGCAGGGGTCTCATCCTTGGAGCCCCTGAAAATATGGATGGAGATTTTGAAATAGGCTGACTCGATTTCACACATTCTGGCAGGTGGGAACCTTCCCCCATCCTGTGTTCATGCATGAAGCAGGTTGTCACGCTATGCCACCAACTGGTTTTTGTGTTTTGGCCTGGCACCTATTGCCGACATTGCAGTTCTCTTCCATCAACCTGGGTTAAGGGCGTTGTGTGGACTCACCTAGTGGGGAGGGTCAATTCAGCCTGTCTGCACACAGGACGGGGAGCTTTTCCTAGGATCCATTTCTGGCTCCTTCGGGGTTTTCAGCAACTGCAAAACTTGGAGTAAATTACGGCTGAGCGAATGGGGGTTGGCAGAATGTGTGAACTGGATCAGAGTTTGGCATTTAGGGAAAAAAGTTGGGACAATGGGAATGGGACAGAGAGGCAGCTTTAGGGGTGGGGGTGGGGGTCAGTGATCCCCCCCAATTTCTGGACAAACCTGGATAGAGATTTGGGTGTTCAGAGGATCAACTGGTGACTTTGATGCTTGGAGCCACAGAAATGGTTCTGGATGCTGGTTTCCAGTATTCCCAGTGAGGCCAGGACTGAGGATACTGGGGCTGCTGCTCCCCAGGGCAGAAAGGCTGGGGGTGAATCCCAAGACCGAGAAAAAAGGGAGAACATGGCTGTGACCCTCTCTGGGTCGGCTTCCTCTCTCTCTCTCCCTCCTGCCAGGTGTTGGGAGGAAGGAAGGAGGGAGGGGCTGCTTCCCAGGGTTTTTCCCAGGTCCTCTGGGTGGATCTCTATCCTGCCCGGATCGAGTGGGTACCCATGTGGGCCTCCTATAGGCCTGGACTCCAGCCCCCATCGTCCTCAGCCCCAGCCGTACCCTTAGCAGAGGCCCCAAAGGGAGGCCCAGCGGAGGTTCTTCTGTCCCCCAGGGAGGAGCCAGGGGGCTCAGGGGTCCCAGCCAGAGAGAAGCGGCCACGGAGGAGGAGGAGGTGGTGGTGGTTTGCAGCTGGAGAGCCTCACTCAGGATCCGGGGAGCTTGGGCGACTCTGCCTGAGCCTGAAGGGTCAGGAAGGGGCCGGATTCACAGGGCATCCCAGGCTTGGCTTCAGGGCAGCCTCAGAACCAGCTGGGATGGCTCCCAAACCAGGATCCGGGTCTTTAGGGGATATTGAGGGTTAGTCCAATTCACGGTGGCCTGTTTCACTTCTGATGGCCATAAGAAACCACGTTTTCTGCATTCTGCAAGCCAGCCAATGACTGAGGGTCTCTTCAGGGGTCTCTGTTGTTTCCCAAACTGGAGGCAACGCGTGGAGAGAGGTTGGTCTGCATGAGTGTTTTTCAAACTTGAAGAGGAATGGACTTCAACTCCCAGAGTTCCCTACCCAATAATGCATGGACTTCATCTTGCTGGGCAGGGAATTCTGGGAATAAAATCCCTTCATCTTCACCTTCCAAGTTTGGAAAATGCTGGTCTACCTTTTTCCCTGAGGTGGGGAGTGTTATGTCCCTGGAACTTGCCAAAGTCCCCACCCAGGTTCGTCCATGCTGCGGGGGCGTTTGCTGCCCCTCATTGGCTGGCTTCCCTCGACAGCCGGCTATAAAAGCCAGCTGCAGAGTTCGGTCAGCCGCTGTTCGCTGTGAGCCTGCTCCAGGCAGGGCTAACACGTTCAGTCCTTTATTACTTTAATAAAGTCTTGTTGCATCCATGCCCTGGTCTAGCCTCTCATTGCTCAATCTACAACACTGGCGACGAGGATGGGATGGCTACCAGAGGCAATCCGCAACAGCTGAAATCACTCAATTGCTGAGCCGCAGCCGCGCCGCCGGAGAGCTCGGTCAGCAAAAGCGAAAGGAAGAGCGTCTGTAGCCGCTCGGGTAGCAAGCTACAGGGAAAGTGAAGCGCTGTGAGCCGCAGCCGCTCAGCTCAAAAAGGGCGCGAAATTCAAACGACTGTCGTTTGAATTCGAGTCGGAGTACAGCGCGGTGCTGTCATTCCGGGAGTCTCTGACGCCAGCTCAGGGCGTGAGATTCAAATCACTGTCAGCTGCGGTCAGCCATTACCGCCTGCGCTCTCCAGGAGCGCAAAATTCAAATAACGCTGCCAACGACCGTTGCAGCCTGAGCCATAGCGTAACCCAGAGAGAACAGAGAGATTCTGTGTAACCTCTCAAGAGCTGAAGTCACTAGCCTGACAAGAGCACGAAGGGCCATTCATCGTCCCAGAGAGATCTCACAGCAGTGTAACCTGCAGAAGTTCACAACATGAACTCCAACCCAGCCTTCCCACCGTTCAAGCCTGATGAAGAAAAGTGGGAATCATACAAAAATCGTTTTAACCACTACATCGATGCCATTGGTCTGGCTGATGCTGGGGAGCACAGAAAGAAGTCATTCTTCCTCAGTTATTGCGGAGCCATCGTTTTTGATACCGCCACAGCACTCGTTGCTCCACGTGAGTTAAAGAATGTTCCCTGGGCAGAATTGCTGGAGATCCTCACCAATCATTACTCCCCCAGGCCCTCACAGATCGCGAGGTGTTTCACCTTCCGGATGAGGAAGCAAGCTGAAAAGGAAACCGTCAACCAGTATATGGCCGCCTTGAGGACTGCAGCTCTCCACTGCGGGTTCGGGAACTATCTAGATGACATGCTCCTCGACCAGCTCGTCTGCGGGGTCAAGGACCTTCACCTCCAAAGGCGACTACTTGCCAGGAAGGATCTCAACCTCTCCCAGGCCGTCGAGGAAGCCTTGGCTGCAGAACTGGCAACCCAGTCATCCACCGAAATTCAAGGTCCCGTTCCCAAACAAAGCTGTGCCACCATTCACTCAGAAGAGGTGGTCAACGAAGATGATCCCAACGATCAAACAGACATCCACCGCCTCGCTCAGGCCAAACAACCACAGGTAGGAACCAGGCAAGAAAGCAACAGTGCGCCCAAACACATCATCCTGTGCCTATCCTGTGGCGGACCTCACTCGAGAGCTTCGTGCAAATTCAAAGGTGCCATCTGCAACAATTGCCACAAAAAAGGCCACATTGCCAGAGTCTGCCAGGCCGCGCACAACTCAACACAAAAGGTTCCTTCCTTTTCCCATTCTGGACCCCAAAGGCAAGTACTAAATTGTCACACTGGCTACCATGCTAACCACACCTGTCATTCTATTAGTAAAATCACACTCTCCATTTTATTAGAAGGTAAACCTTGTCGTATGGAGGTTGACACGGGGTCAGCGCTCTCAATCATCTCTTGGAGCACTCTCAAGAAAATCCAGCCCAGACTATCCAGAAACCAGCTCCAGAAGTGCCAGATCACCTTGAGGGACTATCAGGGGAAGGACATTCCAGTACTCGGCAAAGGCAAGTTCCTTGTTAATTTTAAAGCTTTCAAAGGCCACCTGCCTCTAGTGGTAGTTAACGGCAACCTCCCTAGTCTCTTGGGGCTTGATTGGTTCCCCTACCTCGGCCTAGGGTTAACAGGAGTCCATGCTGTCTCAGCTTCTGACACTGACTCCTTATTCACTGACTACTCAGACGTATTCAGTGATGAGCTGGGGTGTTATAACGGTACCCCCATCTCATTTGCAGTTGACCCCCAAGCAGTTCCAGTCCGGCTAAAACCTCGTAGAGTCCCATTCGCCATTCGGCCTAAACTGGACGCAGAGCTGGATAAATTATTAAAGCAAGGGGTCATCGAGCCGACAGACTTCGCCAAATGGGAGACGCCAATTGTCACACCCCTTAAAAAGGACGGCAGTCTGAGAATTTGTTCGGATTACAAAACAACAATTAACCGCTTTCTACAAGTTAGCGCTTACCCAGTCCCGGTCATTCAACATTTATTGCATACCTTTGAGCCTGGCAACATTTTTGCCAAATTGGACATGTCACAAGCATATCAACAGTTCCCTGTTGACAACCAAACAGCCGAATTACAAACGATTGTGACCCACAGGGGTGCCTTCCGGTGCAGGCGTCTCCAGTTTGGCGTAAGTGTTGCCCCTGGCATCTTCCAATCCCTCATGGAGCGTATCCTTCAGGGCCTCCCGGGTGTAGTGCCCTACTTCGACGACATATTGGTCTCGGCCAGGGACAGGCCCCAACTCTTCCAGAGAGTCAGAGCAGTGTTAGACAGGTTCAGACAGCATGGCCTCAAATTAAAAAGGGAGAAATGTGCCATTGCCACTAGACAGGTGGACTTTCTGGGCTATAGAATTGATGCCTCAGGCATTCACCCCCTAGAATCTAAGGTCAAGGCAATCCATGAGGCACCCACGCCAACCTCTAAAGCAGAGCTACAAGCCTTTTTGGGATTATTGAACTTCTATGCGTCATCCCTACCTCACAAAGCATCAGTAGCAGAGCCCTTACACAGGCTCTTAGATAAAAAATCACCTTGGCACTGGGGACACAAGGAAGACACCGCTTTTCACGCAGTCAAATCACTGCTCACATCAGACGCGGTCCTTATTCAATTTGACCCACATCTCCCATTGGTACTAGCAGCGGATGCATCCCCTTTTGGGATTGGAGCCGTATTAAGCCATAGACTACCCAACGGCTCCGAAGCACCAATCACTTTCTTTTCCAGAACGCTCTCAGCAACAGAGCGTAACTATAGTCAAATCGACAAGGAGGCTTTAGCCGCAGTGGCAGCGGTAAAGAAATTTCATGAATTCCTTTTTGGCCACAACTTCGAACTAATCACGGACCACAAGCCTCTCCTGGGTCTTCTATCTGGAGACAAGCAGACTCCCCAAGTGTTGTCTCCCAGAATGACGAGGTGGACCTTGTTCCTGGCGGCATACTCGTACAAACTCATCCACCGCCCAGGAAAAACGTTAAGCCACGCAGACGCCCTCAGCCGCTGCCCCCTGCCAGCTCCAGCTGAGGACCCGGCCCCGGTCCATGCCATCTTCGATGTCACTGAGCTCGATCTTCCTGTCACCGCTCTCGACATCGCCACCAAATCCAAGACGGACAAAACAATCGCCCAGGTACTGGACTGGGTGAGGAGGGGGTGGCCGGGCTCTAACCTCGCAGCCGAATTCACACCTTTTAAGACCCATCAACAGGAACTATCTAGCTTACAGGGCTGCCTGTTGTGGGGCACCCGAGTTGTCATTCCGACCTCGCTTCGCACACCAGTCTTGGAGGCACTACACGAGGGCCACCCGGGCATCGTCCGGATGAAGGCGCTGGCTCGGAGTTATGTCTGGTGGCCTGGCTTGGACAACGACATTGTCAAATGGGTAAGCTCTTGCCAACCCTGTCAGGAATCCAGACCATCCCCTCCAGTCACCACCCCCACAAAGTGGGAGAGCGCCAACGCGCCTTGGTCAAGGCTTCACATTGACTTAGCGGGGCCAATACACGGCAAAACCTTCCTAGTGGTCGTAGATTCATACTCTAAATGGATCGATGTGGCCCAACTATCCACGACCGCCACGCAAGCGGTTACCAAGGCCTTGACCCGCCTATTCGTAACACACGGGCTACCAGATACCTTAGTTTCGGACAACGGCCCCCAGTTTGCCTCAACAGAATTTAGCCGTTTTGCCACCAATCTTGGCATCCGACGCATCTTCACGGCCCCCTTTCATCTTGCCAGCAACGGACTGGCGGAGAGAGCCGTTAGGTCCACAAAATAAGCATTAGCCAGATTCAGCAAAGAAGACTGGCATCACAGACTCTCCCGTTTCTTACTGAGCCAACACTCGACCCCTTGCATGGTCACCAACAAATCCCCAGCTGAACTTCTGATGGGTAGACGCCTAAGAACTGTGTTGGATAGGCTCCACCCTCACTATTGCCCTGACACCCCTCTCGCTTCATTGACGGGGGTCAGAGATTTTGTCTTGCAGGAACATGTCTTTGCAAAGAACTATGCCGGAGACCCTCTGTGGATTCCAGGAGAAATAGTAGCCATCACCGGTCCCAGGTCGTACCGAGTCCAGGTGGAAGACGGCCGCATCTGGAGAAGGCACCTGGACCAGCTAAGGAAGCGACAGGGTACCCTCGCCAGTGCCGGATCGTGGGCTCAGGTCAGCCCCCAGGTGCCTCACCAAACTCTCATCGAAGACCATTCCAGAGGCTCTTCGCCACCATCACCCGAGCCAAGGGAACAGGCAGTAGACCGGGACTGCCCGACGGGTCCTCCGCCTGAACCATCAGATGGGGCCACGACATCGCCGGCCAGAAGCACTGCACCGGTACCAGCACAGACCCCCAAGCGAGGTTGCACCCCATCACCAACCCAACCAGTTTCCTCGAACTCTGAGACACTTGGTAACTCACCGGAGTTACGACGCTCAGGGCGCCAGCACAGACCACCCGCTTATTTAAATGACTATGCGTGTTCGCATCTGGGGGGAAGGGGTGATATGTCCCTGGAACTTGCCAAAGTCCCCACCCAGGTCCGTCCATGCTGCGGGGGCGTTTGCTGCCCCTCATTGGCTGGCTTCCCTCGACAGCCGGCTATAAAAGCCAGCTGCAGGGTTCGGTCAGCCGCTGTTCGCTGTGAGCCTCCTCCAGGCAGGGCTAACACGTTCAGTCCTTTATTACTTTAATAAAGTCTTGTTGCATCCATGCCCTGGTCTAGCCTCTCATTGCTCAATCTACAACAGGGAGTTAAAGCCCTGCACCAAGACTTGGCTAATTCACAGGTTGCTCCATCTATTTTCTTTCTTTCTCTGTGTCTCCCTCCCTCCCTCTCTCCCTCTCCCTCCCAGGTAACCCCAGATCCCCCTCTGAAGACCCGGCCCTGCATGGCTTCTTCCTGACAGGAGCCTCTCCTGGAAAGACACGGAGCCCAAGTGAGGCTGGAGAAACCCCGGGGCTGCGTCCCCCCAGCATTCAACCAGGGACTCATAAACCAGGTTAGTCTCTTCCCAGAAATGGGGGCCTCCCTCAAATCCCTTCCTCTTTCCTAGCCCTCTCGATGGATCTGGGCTTTGCTTTCCCCTGAGTACCCCATGTACAAAAAAAAATGGCAGTGGAACATAGGACTTGGGCTTTCCTCTTCCCAGGACTTGCCTGGCCTCTTCATCGGAAAAAGAGGCAGGGGAACCATTTGTATTTTGGCACTAAATAGGCATAATTAAATGCTGAAGTTGAACATGTTAAAAAGAAAGAATAGCTAATAACTGGAATTAATGAAATTAATGAAAGTTGAAAAAGGGAAAAAGGGAAAAGAAAGGGTGGAATGTGGAAACAGAACTGAGCCCGCCACTTAATGGCAAAGGGAAAATTTCAGTGGCTCTTTGAAAAGTGCTTGGTCTTTTTAAAATTGGAATTTGAAAGGAAACAAAAGGAATTCCATTATAATAAAATAAAAACCCTGAAAAGTGAAATACTAGAATATTACAAGGGAAAAAACATACATGAAGAAATTGCCCTGGGATTATTTGGTGACTATGGGAAAAAGTTGGAAAAGAAATCAACAAAAGGAAGTGGGAAACAAAGATTTATGGACACTGACTGTTGAAATTTAATATAAAGGACGCTGGTTGCAATAAACTACTAGACAATTGGATTGGACATGAATATTAAAGAAAGGAAAATAAAAGAAGTAGTGTACAAAATGGGAGAAATGTGTGTGGAAATAAAATTGGAACAACAAAATAGGAAAGAAATGATGAAAGAAAGCTTGGAAATGTACAGCATTATACTACAAAAATTAGAAATGGTAATGCAGATTAAAGAAGAACAAAGAGAACCAGAGGGGGAGGAGTGAAATAAAGAGGAAACCAGCCCTAGAGAACAAGTGGAACAACATTAAAACAAGAAAAAAAGAATTAAAGTTAAAAATGTGAGGTTTGATGTGATAATTAAAGGGGGAATTGTTTGGAAAATTAAACAAAGGAAAAGGAAACAGCAGAAGAGGGAATTACAGAGGAGAAATCAAGAGAGGGAGGGAGATAAAATAAATAATTGGAATAAGAAATGGAGAGAAATTATAAAGTAAAAAAGGGAATTAAGAGAAAGGACCAGAAAATGATGGGAAGTGGAAAGCAAACAACAATGAAAAAAATTATATAGTCAGGAGAATGAGAGACAATGGGTAGAAGAAGAACAGGAAGGGGGATTCGGCAAGGTAACATGTCGTGATATATAAGAACATCGATTTTAAAATGGAAAAGAATGGAACTGATATTTTTCTTCTTTCTAGATTTAATTGAAATAGATATGGAAATGGGAATTTACTGTAAGAATATTAATTTATATTTAACAAAGCAGTGAATAAAGTTAAAATGCAGAATTGTAATGGAAAGACTATTATCAGTTTCCAAAATTGAATAAATATTTTTGAAATAGATGATTTAGAATGTAATTGAGAAAAAAAATACCACGCAGAATCTCATACACACACACACACACACACACACACACACAAATACATGTGTGATATGTAGTAGTTAGATTGTTATTAATGTAGAATGTGATAATTAAAAAATGACTATACTATGGTAAAACTTTATAATGATTTAAAGGGAATAGATTGGGGGAGTGGATAAGGCAAAGGGGTGGCAAGCTCGAATTGACAATTAAAGGGGACATCTGGATTATTAGAATTAGGATGGAACTATTGCACACTGAATGGAATAATAGTATGTGATGAAATTGCAAATGTGACAGATAAAAGTAAATATATGTACTGAATATAGAAATAAAATAAGAACCTTAGATAATACTGTAAAACAAGATATGAGAATATTTAAGGAAAAATGAAATAAGTTATATGAATTGGAATTGGATAAGTGTAATGAATATAAGAATATTTGAGAATATTTAAAGGAAAATGGAATAAGTAATAACACGATATGAAATTGGACACGAAAGATGTATGTAACTATGGTCATTTTGTATTGAAATGTAAAAACCTGAAACCACACTGTTCACCAAAAAAGATGTTTTTTTAAAATATAAAAATAGAAGAATTATTACAACAAAAGAAAGGGAGGCAGGGGAACATGGGATATGGGTTTCTGCATCCCCAGGTCTCAAAGAAGGAGGTTGAAAGAGGATTTTGCATGTCTGTTTTCCATCTGCAACACGAAGCTCCTGAATTTGAAGATTGCTGCTTCAAAGAGTCTTCTGAAACCAGGGTTTATGTCCTTCCTTCCTCTCCCTTTTTTCTCTTTCCCTCCCTCCGTCCTTCCATGTATTTAACTATCCATTCATATATCTCATTCACTTTCTCCATTCTCCCCCATTCTTTCTTATTCTTTCTTTGTCCCTTCCTTCCATCTCTCCCTTTCTTTGTCTATCCCTTTTCTTCCTTTTGCTTCCTTTCTCTGTTTTCTTTCTTTCTCTTTCTCTTTTCTTTCTTGTCTCTCTCTTCCTCTCTCATTCCCTCATGCCTAATTAGCATGAAAGTAGTCAAGGGTATGGGCATCGGACTGAGAAATTTGAGAACGCCCATATTCTTTTGCCAGTTGGATGGGTCTGAGGCGGGAGGTTGCCCTGCACGTTTTATAACAGAACCCCTAGAGAAGACCATGGGAACCCACAGTGAGACCCTGTGTTTTATTGTGGCCCCCGGGATGGAACAGTCCCTAATCTTGGGATTGCCCTGGCTTTGGAAATGGAATCCCCAAGTGAACTGGAGAGAGGGGTGGATACGGATTCACACCGATCGGCTTCCGGAAGGGGAGAGGCAAACCCCCCCGGGAGGTGAGGAGAAACCCCATCCAAAGCTCCAAACCCCTGCTGAGACAGCTTCCGCAGGGGCCGAGCGCATAGAGGGGGAGGAGAAAATCCCGAAAGAGTACTGGGACTTAAGAGAGGTATTTAGCAAAGAGGCTTCCGATGAGCTCCCTCCCCATCGGTCAACCGATTGTAGCATTGAATTTCTGCCAGGAGTGACGCTCCTGAAACCGAAGATGTATTCGATGACCCCAAGGGAGTTGGAGGAATTGAGATCGTTTATTGACAAGAACTTGAAACGTGGTTTCATCCAACCTGCCAGACCTCGAGTGGTGGCCCCTGTGTTGTTCCGCGAGAAGAAAGTTGGCTCCAAACACTTGGTGGTGGACTATGGAAACCTGAACATGGTGTCTGTGGAGAACGTGTACCCCCTCCCTCTGCTGAAGGACATGCTAGCCCACCTGGCCAAGGGGAAGATTTTCATGAAGTTGGACTTGAGGGAGGCCTACTACTGAATCCGAATTAAAGAGGGAAACGAGTGGAAAACTGCATTCAACTGCGCAATGAGTTGCTTCCAGTTCAATGTTCTCCCGTTTGGCCTACAACCAAGTGCTCCACGAACATTTATACAAGGGGGTTTTGGTCTACCTGTTCAACATCCTTATCTACACAGAGACTAGAGATGAACATGTGAAACTGGTATGCTTCGTGCTGCACAAACTGCGTGCTGCCAAATTGTACGCCAAATTGTCCAAATGTGAGTTCCATCAAGAAAAAATCGACTACCTGGGATATTGTATCTCATCCGAGGACCTCGAGATCGACCTAGAGAAGGTACGAGCCATATTGGATTGGGCCCCACTGAGAACCCGTAAACAGCTTCAAAGTTTCCTTGGATTTGCTAACTTTTACCAGCAATTCATCCCGTCTTTTGCTAAAATAGCCATACCCATCACCAACCTCCTAAAAACAAAGGGGGAAGCGAAGCCAAAGCCCAGCCAGCCATTGAATTGGTCCATGGAGTGCCAAGCCGCTTTCGAGAAGCTAAAAAGACTGTTTGCTGCAGAACCAGTGCTAAAGCACCCAGACATAGACACCCCTTTCGTGATCCAGGCTGATGCGAGCGATGTGGCTGTGGGAGCGGTCTTACTTCAGTTAAACGAGAAGGGGAAACTACAACCATGGGCCTACACCTCCCGTAAGTTAACTGACACTGAAAAGAGATGGGCTGTCTGGGAGAAAGAAGCTTTTGCAGTCTGTTGGGCCCTACTGACTTGGAGGCATTTTCTGGAAGGAACAAGGCACCCATTTGAGGTATGGACTGACCATAAAAATCTGGAGGCCTTAAAAACACCTCAGAAGTTATCTCCTAAGCAAGTTAGGTGGGCTCAGTATTTCAAGCAATTCAATTTCTCTCTGAAATACATCCCAGGAGGAAAGAATTTTATGGCAGATGCTTTATCTAGAATGCCACAATACAACAGTGTTCGTAAAGAAGTGATAAGTCCGATTATGCCCACCACACAGCTGGCTGCACCAGTGGTCACCAGAGCGCAAAAGAGGAAACAAGAGGCAGATCTGTCCAATGACCTGATGGAATGATTTAAGGAAGCCTTGAAAACAGATGAGTGGTTCCAGGCGAATGCGAATAACTGCACCGTTAGAGATGGTTTAGCCTGGATGGGTGCAAAGCTGTATGTACCACAAACTTTGAGAAGCCAAGTGTTACAACAGACTCATGACTCCAAGGCAGCTGGCCACTTTGGTTTCGTGAAAACTTTACACCTGGTGAAGCGGCAGTTCTGGTGGCCCTCATTGAAAAAAGACATTGAAACTTATGTAGCAAGCTGCCCAGTCTGCGCCTCAGCCAAGAGACCTCCTGGTAAGCCGGCAGGTCTGTTGCAGAATGTGGCCAGGCCAACTGCCCCTTGGAAGGAAATCTCCATGGACTTTATAGTAGACTTACCTGAGAGTGCTGGGCTCACAGTCATTTGGGTGGTGACCAACTTGTTTTCCAAGCAAGCACACTTCATACCCTGCTCCAAGATTCCCTCAGCGAAGTTGTTAGCCAGATTGTTCATTATACATGTCTACAGACTGCAAGGTGTCCCTAAGCGTGTAGTTTTGATCAAGGCGTTCAATTTACCTCGAACTTCTGGAGGGAATTTTTGAAGTTAATAGGCTCCACCCAGGGTTTAAGCTCCGCCCACCACCCCAAACTAATGGGGCCTGGGAGAGGACAAACGGGGTGCTAGAGCAATATCTCCAGTGTTACATAAATGATCAGCAAGACAACTGGCTGGATCTACTGCCTTTTGCGGAGGTGGCATATAACAATTCTGTCCACAGCAGTACTGGTTTTACCCCTTTCAAAGTGGCTATGGGGCAAGATTTTGTGCCCATACCTGAACTCCCTCATGAAAAACCCAATGTCCAGTCATTGGACAACTGGATATCTCAACTTCAACTCAATTGGCCAGTCGCTTGTAATGCTCTGGACGAGGCGCACCAATCCCATAAGAAATGTGCGGACAGGAAGAGAGCCCCACAGAAGTCGTATCAAGTAGGCGACAAAGTGTTTCTCTCAACTAAATATCTACAGACCACTCAGAAATCGAAAAAGTTGGGTACTAAGTATGTGGGGCCTTTCGCTATTGAGCGGATTGTGAATCCTGTGACGGTTCAGTTGATTCTACCAAAACCTCTTCGTCGCATTCATCCGGTTTTCCACGTTAGCCTGCTAAAACCCGAACATACCTGTACATTGAGACCGACCCAGACTGATCCCCTGGTGCCATTGTTGATTGAGGGTGAACAACATTTCGAGATTAAAGAGATTTTGGACTCTCAGAAATGGAGGGGTCGTCTCCAATATCTTGTAGCCTGGAAACATTTTCCCCCATCCCATGCTGAGTGGGTGAACGAAAAAGACATTAGAGGTCCTGAACTGCTAAAGAACTTTTATGCTAAGTATCCTGATAAACCATAGAAATGTATGCAATGCTTAACGTATCTTTGTTCTCTCTTACAGGGACTAGTGCCCTTTTCCTAGGGGTGTCCAAATGTCAGCCTCAAGATTTCTTTGGCTACCCTAATTGCTATCTATCTCATTTATCTCTCTCATATCCTATCTACTGTATCTTCTCTACTACTAGGTTTAATTCTTTCGGCTGTCATTAGCAATGGGGGGAGGGGTAATTGTGGGGCGGAAGAGAGCTGGAGGTGTTTTGCATTCCTTTACTGTGGGTAAGCAAAAGGAGGGGGTGTATGATTTCTTCTTTTCAACTTTCCATTTCCTTGCTAGCTTCTATCCCTTTTTGCGCAGCTGCGAAGTTTTATCAAAATATGTCAAGGTCAACGGACAGAGGCCTCATCACCACCTGAAGATACCCACCAGATCATATTCAGCACTTTTAATTGGAAGAGACTTCTGGACTTTGGGGGATGGGTGCGAACGGATGGGTGTGGCAGGGCCATCCAGGGGTGATTGTTTGGGGACAAAGGGGCTGCAATCAGGAGAGGGAAGGGATGGCAGGCAGATGAGCCATGCTCCCTGCTTGTCCCCCCACACCTATGTCCCCCACAGCACGGCCCAGCAGCTGCGGTGAATCCCAGTTAAATTTCACTGTACCGGAGGAAACGTGGAGAGGCTCACGTTCTCCTGATGCTGGGAAAGCAAGAGAGTCTTTCCCAGCACACTGAAAAGTTTGCAACGTCCTCTCCAATAGGGAAACAGGCGGCTCTGGGTGGCAGAGAAGCAGCCCGCTTGAATCTTGTTTCTCTCTGCTGCCCTGAGCTGTGCCAGGAAAGACTCTTTTGTTCTCCCAGCAGTAGGAGAACTCGAGCCTCTCCACATGTCTTCCAGTACAGCGAAATGTAGCTCAGGTCCCCAAAAGTCTGCATCTCTCCCCCCCCGCCTGGATTCACCACAGCTGCTGGGCCTTCCCTGCTGTGGGTTAGGGTGGCAGGTGGTGACAGCAAAAGGCAAGTGGGGGGGTAAAAGTGACCGGCAGTGGCAGGTTGGCGACTGGGCTCCAGAGCTTGCAGAGCCTCCCTCACCCAGGGAGATCAGGCAGGGCCACAGCAGAAAGCATGCAACAATGGCTAGCCTGGCAAGTGTGCAAAAGCAGGCTGCACATGCACGATAAGGACTGACTGGGCGCAGAGGGGAGGGGCGGGAGAAGAGGGGCAGGGCCAGCCAGTGGTGCAATTTGCTGGTTCTCTGAACTGCGCAGTATCATAACAACCAGTTCTATAGAACTGGACAGAACCAGTAGAATCTCACTCCTAGTTCCATCTCTCGAGACTTTTCTATTTAATATAGTCCTTAATAATTTAATAAAATAATTTAATAAAAGAAAAACATGGCATTTCACATCATTCCGGCATTTTTAGGGAGAGGATCAGGCAGGCTGGTGTTTAGTTCCCACAGCTTCCTCTTGACCTCTTTTCCTACTCATTCTCTCACACCCACCCACATGTTTAGCTGCTGTCAGTTGGAACAAGTACATCAATCATTTTTTATAAGGTGTCATGTTCAGTATCTGTTGCTGAACAGCTGAATTCCTCTGAATTTTACAAAGGTCTCTTTAGCAATATTTATTGAAAGGTGAGGGAACTACCAGAATTCCAGTCATTCAACAATTCCCCATTTTGAAACATACAGATATCATTTTCTTTGACTCCTGCATACTATCTAAATGGAAATCAAATAAAAGAAACATGAACAATTATTCCACTATCATAATGATGCTATATCTCATGTTTTTACATTTGTTCTGGCTGTAAGATGCTCCTTTGTGTTCAGCTCTGGCCTCAGAAGGATAATGTAGCACTTGGGGACGAAGATGCAGACCAGCAGACCAGCACTGGAGGCCTGGATGGAGAAGACCTGCACAGCCACCATGTGTTTCCCTTTGGTGCTGAGGTAGGTGGGCACAAAAGTCACCCAGACACTGCAGAAGACCAGCATGCTGAAGGTGATCAGTTTGGCTTCATTGAAGGCCCCAGGCAGATTCCTGGCCAGGAAAGCCACTGTGAAGCAGATGGCAGCCAGGAAGCCCATGCAGCTGAGGGTGACGTAGAACATGACAACGGCCCCTTCGTTGCATTGCAGGATGATCGCTCCAGGCTGGGAGTGGAGGTCAGCGTCAGGGAAGGGGGGAGAAACTCCCAGCCAGATGGAGCAAATGAGAATTTGGACAGCAGAACAAGAAAGGATGATGGAGTTGGCCAAGCTCTTCCCCAACCATCTCTTCACTCGGTTTCCTGGTTTTGTGGCCAGGAAAGCCAGCACCACTGTGATGGTTTTGGCCAAGAGAGAAGAAACAGCGACCGAAAAAATGATGCTGAAAACCGTTTGTCGGAGAAGGCAGGTGGCTTTCTCTGGTTGACCAATGAAGAGAGAAGAAGACAAGAAGGAAAGCAGGAGGGAGACCAGGAGGATGTAGGAGAGGTCCCGGTTGTTGGCTTTGACAAGGGGAGTTTCTCGGTATTTGATGAAGATGATTAAAACAAGGCTTGTCGTTAGGAACAAGAATTGGGCAAAAGAGACCAGGATGATACCCAGAAGTTCTTCATAAGACAGGAAGGTTATCACTTTGGGGATACATTGGACTCTTTCTTTATTTGGGTATTTATCATCTGGACACTTGGTGCATTTTTCTGTATCTGAGGGGGAAAAAAAAACCAACCGCATATTTCTTTGTCCTTTGCATTTCAAGATATATTGTATGTTCTTTGGCAACAAGTGATTATTGAGAGCATTTTCTGGGATGGATTTCTTTATATCTCCAGAGACAGAAGATAATTGTATCACTTGTTAAAAAATATAGCTATGGTATATTTTTGACAGGCTATGAAATTGAGTGAAGGCTTAGGACTTGAAAGATTTCCTTTGTAATGTTCAGAATATTGATAGGAACCTCCATTACTAAAGGTAAATAATGAATCAATTAATCTTTCTAGAGAAACTTATCCGTCAGGTGGCAATTCTTGTTTACTTGCCTCAGAGGATGCTGGCAGATCAAATGACTGTTGCAAATAATTTGGAATGGCCATTGGAGCAGTGGTGATACGGATGCAGCCAGAAACAGGCATAACTGTCCATGCCACCATATTGTGCATCTCATATATCAGCAATACCTTTTCAGTGTTCCTCAAAGGGAACCCATGTAGACTGCATTGCAATCCTCCTTTCAAGAGGTGGACCTAAACCAATTCCTCACATTTTAAGGAACTCGGGTATTCCTAGAGAAGTAAATGTGGAAGGAAGGACACATCCAAGGTAAAAAGAAGAAATATTTTCTCTGGCAGTAGTAAAGCTTGCCCAACCTTCCACTGCCACCTCTCTCTATCCAGCCCTTCCTTCACAGTCTTTTTGTTCTTCTGTTTAGAGAAGAAATGGGGCATTTTGGAAATAAACCAGAAATCAATTATGCTTCAAAGTCTTTTAATTCACACTTTCATGACAATGCTCTGGATGGATCCAGTTCCACCAGGCCTCCCATTTTCCTCTGGTGTCACCCACCTTTCTGAGTGGAGAAGGTCCCCTCCGGACAAGGAACACAGTCGTAACAGCAAACTGGCTCTTCTTCTCGAGCCCTCTTGACAAATCCAGGATGACAACTTTCCACACATTCAGATTGAGGAAAGGACTGAGCAGAAAAAAAACAGGATTGCCAAAGGAAATGTGTTAGGATTCTCCCTCCATGGAAAATGGAGGTAAAAATGGATATTAGACAAGATATTAGATATTAGCCTCTGGTCTTCACTTAAGTAAAGACAAAATCTCTCACTATTTCCAAATGGTTGGAGATATAACTCCTGAAAGATTCTTCCTTTAGTTCCTCTCTTTTGCTTTTGGCATCTCACATTGCCAAAAAAAAAGAGGACTTTATTAAATAGAAAAGTCTGGAGAGATTGAACCAGGGGTGGGATTGTACTGGTTCTGTCCAGTTCCATAGAACTGGTTGTTATGATTGTGCACAGTTCAGAGAACTGGCAAATTGCACCACTGACTGGCCCCGCCCCTCTCTGCTCACCCCTTCCTTCCGCTCCCAGTCAGTCATTATCATGCATGCATGGCATCGCCTGCAGCCTGCTTTTGCCCACTCGACAGGCCAGCCATTGCTGCATGCTTTCTGCTGTGGCCCTGCCTGATCTCCCTGAGTGAGGGAGGCTCTGCAAGCTCTGGGGCCCAGTCGCCTATCTGCCACTGCCGGTCACCTTTAACCCCCCACCCCACTTGCCTTTTGCTGCCACCACCCGCCGCCCTCACCCCCAGCAGCGAAGGCCCAGTATCTGCGGTGAATCCAGGCGGGGGGTGAGATGCAGACTGGTGGGGACCCGAGCTACATTTTGCTGTACTGGAAGACATGTGGAGAGGCTCGAGTTCTCCTACTGCTGGGAGAACAAAAGAGTCTTTCCTGGCACAGCTCAGGGCAGCAGAGAGAAACAGGATTCAAGCGGGCTGCTTCTCTGCCGCCCAGAGCCGCCTGTTTCCCTATTGGAGAGGAAGTTGCAAACTTTTCACTGTGCAGGGAAAGACTCTCTTGCTTTCCCAGCAGCAGGAGAACATGAGCCTTTCCACATGGGATTAGCTGGGATACACGCAGCTGCTGGACCCTGCTTGCAGTGAGGTAGAGGTGTGGGGGAGGGAGATCAGGGAGCATTGCCCATTTGCCTACCATCCCTTCCCTCTCCCACCCACAGCCCCTTTGTTGGACCCATAATAATCATCCCTGGTTGGCCCTGCCACGCCCACCCGGTTTCACCCATGTAGGCAACAGGCATCGTCATTTCGAAGTTGAGGTAGAATTTGGGGAAGGAGGTGGAGGGTCCTGCAGTGGATGGTACAGGAGCGCCATTGAGAAGCAGGGAAGTGGCCTTCTAGTGGTC
>NW_020770863.1:0-17942 GCF_900518735.1 Pseudonaja textilis | reverse complement strand
AGTGAGTGGACCTGAGTGAGAACTCCTTGAGTCCTCAGGACATAACACCCCTTCCCCCCAGATGCGAACACGCATAGTCCTTGAGGTAGATGGGGGGTTTGTGTTGGCGCCCGGAGCGGCGCAACTCGGGAACATTGTCTGACTGTTCGGTATCAGTCTGTGACGGTTGAGCTGGCATAGTGTCGCCAACACTCTCTCTGGACTGGGCATCCTCGGAAACCACCGGGTTGGTTTCTGGAGTCAAACTCTCGTGGGTTGGATCCGGTTGATCAACTCTCTGGGCGCTGTTGTCCGGGTTTGGGCTGACCGGAACGACCGCTGGCGCAGACTGGTCACTGGGTGCGATGTGGCTGGGTGGCGGATGGGACGGTTCCCCTTCGACTGGAGACTCTGGATTCTTGTTTGCGAGGTTGCTGAGGCGCCTTCTGAGTTGGTCTATGTGTCTCCTCCAGACGCGACCATCCTCCAGCCTGACTCTATATGATCTCGGCCCGGTGACGGCGATGACTTCGCCCGGAATCCAAAGTGGGTCCCCAGCGAAATTCCTTGCGAATATCGGCTCCTGTAACATAAAATGTCTAACCCCCGAAGTGGAAGCGAGGGGAGAGTCAGGGCAGTATTGTGGGTGCAGTCTATCTAATACAGTCCTCAGACGCCGGCCCATCAGAAGTTCTGCTGGGGACTTATTGGTGACTGCACAGGGGGTTGAGTGCTGGCTCATCAGGAACCGTGAGAGTTTGTGGTGCCAGTCATCTCTGCCAAACCTAGCGAGGGCCTCTTTAGTGGTCCTGACGGCCCTTTCAGCCAACCCATTACTCGCAGGGTGAAATGGGGCTGTTAAAATGTGGCGAATGCCTAGGTTGGCTGCAAAACGGCTGAATTCTACTGATGCGAACTGTGGGCCATTATCGAAGACCAAGGAGTCAGGTAGTCCATGGGTAACGAACAGGCGCTTTAACACGTTGGTGATTGCCAGTGTGGTGGTCGTGGATAGCTGCGCCACGTCTATCCACTTGGAATAAGCGTCCACGACCACTAGGAACATCTTTCCATGCACGGGGCCGGCCAGATCGATATGGATTCTAGACCAAGGGGCGCTGGCGCTCTCCCATCTGGTAGGGGTGGCGATGGGGGGAGCAGGACGGGATTCCTGGCAAATGCTGCAGGAACTTACCCAATTGACAATGTCCTCATCTAGACCCGGCCACCACACATAGCTGCGTGCCAACGCCTTCATTCTCACAATGCCGGGGTGTCCCTCGTGCAACGCCTCCAGGACTCGGGTACGCAGCGAGGTCGGAATGATCACTCGAGTGCCCCACAGTAGACAACCCTGCAAACTGGACAGCTCCTGCATGCGAGTCTTAAAGGGTGCGAATTTGTTATCAACATTGCCTCCCGGCCACCCCCTCCTCACCCAGTCGAGCACCTGGGCGAGCGTTTGGTCTGCCTTGGTTTTGGCGGCGATGTCAAGGGCGGTGATGGGCAGGTCCAACTGGGTGATTTCAAAAATGGCATTGACAGGAGCTGGGTCTTCAGCCGGAGCGGGTAAGGGGCAGCGACTGAGTGCGTCAGCGTGGGATAGAGTTTTGCCCGGGCGGTGGATAAGTTTGTATGAGTAGGCCGCTAGAAAAAGTGTCCACCGTGTCATCCGAGGGGAGAGGACTTGAGGTGTCTGTTTGTCGCCGGCCAGTAGGCCCAGGAGGGGCTTATGGTCGGTGACCAGTTCGAAGAAGTGGCCAAAAAGGAATTCGTGAAACTTTTTCACGGCTGCAACAGCTGCTAGGGCTTCCTTGTCTATTTGGCTGTAATTTCGCTCCGTGGCCGAGAGCGTCCTGGAGAAAAAGGCGATGGGGGCCTCGGCGCCATTGGCGAGTCGGTGACTAAGGACCGCCCCAATTCCAAAAGGGGATGCGTCTGCTGCCAGTACTAAAGGAAGGTTGGGGTCGAATTGTATGAGCACTGCCTCTGACGTAAGTAGTGATTTGACGGCGTTAAACGCCTGGTCTTCTTTGTGCCCCCAGTGCCACGGTGACTTTTTGTCTAGTAATCTGTGTAGGGGCTCGGCTACTGAGGCTTTATGGGGCAAAAAGGATGCATAAAAGTTTAGGAGTCCCAAGAAAGCTTGTAGCTCCGTTTTGGAGGTCGGTGTGGGAGCTTCGTGGATCGCCCTGACCTTGGACTCCAGGGGGTGAATGCCAGAGGCGTCAATTTTATAACCCAGAAAGTCCACCTGTCTAGTGGCAATGGCGCATTTTTCTTTTTTTAACTTGAGGCCATGCTGTCTGAACCTCTCTAACACTGCTCACACTCTCTGGAAGAGTTGGGGTCTGTCCCTGGCCGAGACCAAGATGTCGTCGAAGTAGGGTACTACACCAGGGAGGCCCTGTAAAATCCGCTCCATGAGGGATTGAAAAATACCCGGGGCAACACTTACGCCAAATTGGAGACGCTTGCATCGGAAGGCACCCCTGTGAGTGACGATGGTCTGAAGTTCCGCTGTTTGGTTATCAACAGGGAACTGTTGATAAGCTTGAGACATGTCCAATTTAGCAAAAATACTGCCCGGTTCGAATGTATGCAATAAGTGCTGAATGACGGGCACGGGATAGGCGCTAACTTGTAAATATTTATTGATTGTTGTCTTGTAGTCCGAGCAAATTCTCAGGCTACCATCTTTTTTGAGGGGTGTGACAATGGGCGTCTCCCACTTGGCGAAATCTGTTGGTTCAATGACCCCTTGTTTTAGTAGTTTATCCAATTCAGCGTCTAGTTTTGGTCGAATAGCAAATGGAACTCTACGTGGTTTTAATCTGATTGGGACTGCCTGGGGGTCAACGGTGAACGAGATGGGGGTTCCATTATAACACCCCAGCTCCTCGCTGAACACATCTGCGTAGTCAGCGAATAAGGAGTCAGTGTCTGAGGTTGAGACAGCATGGACTCCTGTTAACCCTAGGCCGAGGTGGGGAAACCAATCGAGCCCCAATAAGGTGGGTAGATTGCCGTTAACTACCACTAGAGGTAGGTGGCCTTTAAAAGCTCTAAAACTGACAAAGAACTTGCCTCTGCCGATCACGGGAATGGCCTTCCCCTGGTAGTCCTTCAGACCGAACTGGCATCTCTGAAGCCGGGTAGTAGATAGGCTGGGGTGGAGTCTCTTGAGGGTGTTCCACGAGATTATTGAGAGCGCTGACCCTGTGTCAACCTCCATGTGGCACGGTTTACCTTCTAGGGAAACGGAGAGAGAAATTTTACTAACAGAGTGGCAAGTACGCCTGGCAAGGCGGTGCGTGCGACAGTTTAATACTTGCCTCTGTGGTCCCGAGTGCGAGGACGGGGGTCTTTGTGCAGCGCTTTGGGGGGCTTGGCAGACTCTCGCAATGTGCCCCCTCTTATGGCAGTTGTTGCAAACGGCTCCTTTAAACTTGCAGGTGGCCCTTTGATGCGATCCCCCACAGGCTAGGCACAGGGTGATGTGCTTGGGTGGACCGGTGTATTCTTGTTTGGCCCCTACCTGCGACCGTCTATCATTGGTGAGGCGATGGACATCGTTCTCATCGTTGTGGCCTTCCTCCACTTCCACCTCTTCGGAATGGACTGGGAACGCTGCTAGCTTGGCGCTTGGGCCCTGAATTTCGGTGGCTGAGTTCGTAACTAGCTCGGCTGCTAGGGCCTCCTCTACCGCTTGCGCGAGGTTGAGGTCTTTTTTAGCTAGCAGTCGCCTCTGTAGGTTGAGATCCTTGACCCCACAAACCAATTGATCGAGGAGCATGTCCTCCAGGTATGTTCCAAACCCGCAGTGCAGGGCTGCTGTTCTGAGGGCGGCCATATATTGGTTGATGGTCTCCTTACTTGATTGCTTCCTCATTCGGAACGTGAACCTCCTGGCGATTTGTGAAGGTCTGGGAGTGTAGTGGTTTGTGAGGATCTCAAGTAACTCGGACCACGGAACGTTTTTTAATTCTCTCGGCGCCACGAGTGCTGCAGCGGTATCGTAAACGGTGGCTCCGCAGTAGATTAGGAAATAGGATTTTTTCCGATGCTCTCCCGCATCCGACAGGCTGACCGCATCGATGTAATGATTGAAACGGTTCTTATACGATTCCCACTTCTCTTCGTCTGGTTTAAACGCCGGGAATACTGGATTGGAACTCATGGTGCTGGAACGGCTGGGCTACCTGCGGGAGAAATCTCTCTGGGACTACGAACGCTCGTGAGTTACAAGTGATATCAGCTCTGGAGAGGTTTTTTTGCTACCCTCTCTTTCTCTCTCTCTGGGTTACCACGTTGGCTGCTAGCCGTTGGAGGTGTCTTGATTCACGCCAAAAAAAGTGGGCGTTAGTGACTCTCTACAGCGCTGTGCTGTGATTCCTACTGGCCCGAAATTCAAATGACACCCGTTTGAATTTCGCGCCAAATGCAGAGCGGCTGCGGCTCGCAGCGCTTCACTTTCCCCGTAGCGAGGCTAACAAGCGGCTACAGACGCTTCTAACTATTTGACTCAGACCGCTTTCTCTGGCTGCGGATCTGCGTTTGCTCTTTTTGATCACTCGTTTCGCTAGCTGACCGCTCTCTCTGGCTGCGGATCAGCGTTTCCCTTGTCGCCAGCCGATCGCTCTCTCTGGGCTGTAGATCGGTGGCTAGTGACTCAGCGGTTGCAAGGTGCTTCTGGCAGCCATCCCACCCTCGTCGCCAGTGTTAAGTTTGAGCAATGAGAGGCTGAACCAGAGCATGAGTGCAACAGTACTTTATTTACAAATAAAGGGCTGACCGTGCTTGCCAAGCCTGGAACTGGCTCGCAGCAATCAGCAGCCAGTTGGACCCCGCAGCCTGCTTTTATAGCTGGCTGCTGGGGAGAACTGACCAATGGGAATGGGGGAAAATAACGCCCACACAAGTGAGTGGACCTGAGTGAGAACTCCTTGAGTCCTCAGGACATAACAATTTACTTTAAAAATGTATCTTAGTTTTATTGATTATAGTAAAAATATTGTCCTGATGTAATCTGAAGAACCTAGCCACTACTACTGATTTTATTTTATGTCATCTATCTTTGATGCATCCAAAAAATTATACTGAACACAAAAATGCTGCAGAATTCAAATTTTCTTCCTGAAGAATTTCAGGACCCTTCTATCTTCTATGGGAAATATGTAAGTCCTTGATATGAGATATTCTATTTTATTTTCATGTTGTTGAACTTTGGAATCTCTGAGCAGAGACTCACCCATTCTCCAATTGTTCATTCATAGATACAGTAAATTACATTCACCTTTGTTTATCAAGATTGCTTCCACCTCACGCCACTGTATTCTTACATGTCATTACTTCTTTATCATAATAAAAAATCTTATGGTACAAAATGTAGCTTTAACTCTCCTCCTAGTCCAGTGTCATGGTTATGGATGAGTTGCCCATGTTTTTCAGCAGGATAAAGTCTGTAAGCAGCTATAAGGATATTGCCAAGTTTCCTGGCTGTTGTTATCATTTTTCCAATTCAAAGCTATTGAAAACAGGAGAACAATGAATTTTTCTTTGGCCTACAAGATACTTTGCGCAAAGTACGTCAACTACCTTATTGCTGTATTTATTATTCCTATTTTATAGATATGAGAATTGAGACTTAGCTGCCTAGAATTTCCTGATAATATTTCCTCTATCTGACTAAAAACACCCATTATTAGTGTTTGATAAGGTATCTCCGTAAAAGTCCTGACACACTGTAATCTGAAGTTTTGTTGACACTCTCTACTATGCAAAATTTTAAAAGGAAATATGCCATAGGTTAACTGTAGCCAGGAACAGAGGTATTTAACTAGCAACATCTGTCCTTGGCTTTACCTTTCATTTTTCTTAGGCAAAGAAAATTTATATTATGGATGTTTCCAGCAAAAGCTTAAAAATATTCATTTATGGTTCCAAGATTCACTGAGTCCAAAGACAATTGAATGGAAGGCCATGTTTCATTAATATCTGCACAGGTACAATAAAAGGTGACTTTCATAATGATTACTTTGTGTCAAGTGAAAATGGTTGTAGGTTCTAGGAAAAGAATAGAGATTCTTAAGCTGGCTGACCCAATTACTCCTTTTGTGGTCTCCAATAATGTGATTACCTTACCCAAAAAACCAGATTCTGTTATTTAACATGCACGGCTCAGGAGTGGCAGTCCCAGACTGAAACCTTCACTTACATAGAATTACAATGTGCTTCATTAACCCCAGATTAGAACCTCTGTCCTAGAACTTACAATACTTTCTGCAACTGTCTTAGAATTACTAGTTGTGCACTGCTTTTGGTGAGATAGGCATCTATGTAAGTTTGATTAATAAATCAATAAAAAGATCACAATGGTGAAAAGGTCCATTTAAAGTCAAGTCCCTCTACTTGCTACAGGAATCCAAATTGGAACAACCCACAATGCTGTCCAGTTGTGTACATTCAGTAAAGGAATCTTGTTTTCTTATAACTTACATTGATTATTACCAGACTTGCACACAAGGATGACCTTCCATAGAACAAAGTAAGGCACGTTAATGCTCAGTATTTCTCCACTCTAAATACAGCCAGCTCTTTCAGACTCTCATCTTTGGACTTGGTTTCTACATCCCTGCTTATCCTCATTGCTATCTTTGAACCATTTCAATTTCTTCTGCACTGTAATAGCCAAAACTGGGTATAGATGGTGCTGACCACAACAATGGAATAATTTCTTCCCATGATTTGAAATGTACATTCTTTTGTTATACCGGTGATCTAAAAAAAAGTGTGTGCCCCTGCCACACTATTGGCTCATAGTCCATTGGAATTGGGTGACCAATGATTTTAAATTAATAATAATACGTTTGTAATCCATTATTGTTCCAAGTTCTTTTTTCAAAATTTCCAAGCCAGTCTTCTTCACATGTTCAATTTGTTCCAGAAATCAAAGGAAGAGAGAAATATGACAGGCTAGGTAGTAGGCTTCAATGAGATGGGCTAATATGGCATAATCATTTTAGAACAGGGGTCGCCAACCTTTTGGACCTCAGGGACCACCAACCTTTTGGACCTCAGGGACCACCAAACTCATAATTTTAAATCCCGGGGACTACTAATATGAATTTTGACTGACGGTAGCTTGCTGACATTGGTGGGAGAGAGAGGGAAAGAGAGAGCGCACACGCGCGCGAGAGAGAGATCTGATCTAACCACTCTCTCTCCCTCCCTCCCTTCCTCCCCCCCTCTCTCTCACACACACACAAACATACAGAGGTAGGGGTGGGATTCAAATTTCTTAACAACAGGTTCTGTGGGCATGGCCTAATTTGTGGGTGTGGCTTAGTGGTCATGTGACTGGAGGGCCATGGTTTGTATGTAAATATTATAAATATTTATGTAAATATTGAATTTTTTATTAAAAAAAGAGCAACTTTTACCCCAAATCAGGTAAAGCAGGCAGGCAGATTGAGTTGCTCACAGAATCACAGATTCATTCAGAGATTTATCTATCTGCCATTGGCTACCTGAGTCTGTCACATAAAATTTGCTTGTAGTGAGTCTGCACTGAATAACAGAAGTCCTAAGGAGGATTTGGCTCTGCTTAAAAGCAGAGACGAAAATCTAAAGATTAGCTAGAAAGTGAGAAATCCAACAATTTCCTGCTTTCTAGCTAATCTAAATCTCCCGGCACAGCAGAACAGCTGATGGTCGGGGGGGTAAGGAAAAATAGCAACGTAGCAGGCAAGTTTGCCAGGTAAAGAGTGAGTGGGTGGGAAGGGTTCATGTGGGCCATGTGGGTGGCACAGCCTTATGTTCCCACACAGCCTGGATTAATTGCTTTGTAGGGGTGCTCTGAGGGTGACATTTCTCTGCAGACCACCAAAATTTTCTCACGGACCACCAATGGGCCATGGCCCACCGGTTGGCGACCAGTGTTTTAGAACATGTCTCTTGAAAATAGTAACAGCGGCTAACAGTGCCTAGCTGACCTTAACTGACTCGAAAAAAGTCTAAGCAGGCCATATCTGCTTAGTACTTGCATGAGAAAGCACCAGAAAATATCAGAGCTGTAGGCAAGACTTAGAAGTTTTTGAAAAGGAAATTCCAGAATAAGGCAATGACAACATGCTTTTGTAATTTTGCAATGAAAATTACAGAGATGTAGCCATGAAATCACCATGAATCGAGTTTGATTTGATGAAATAATTGCCTTTTTACTGCGAAAAGCAACTTATATTTGCTTTAATGAAGAAATTTGCACGGTGGAGGCGATGCAGTTTGTTTCATTGAAGCAAAGAGACAAAGCATATTACCTCAGAAAAGCAATATAGTTGGCCCCAAACCTCTTTGCACCACTGCTGTCGGAGAAACTTCCTAGCTTTGAAGTCATTCCAGATATGTTGAGGGACTACAAGGCTAATTTGTAATGTGGCATGACCTATAGAATGTGCCATAACGTTCAGCACTTTTGATGAAGCTGTCTAGACTGACAGGACTTCAGCTAGCAGTCCTGGGGATACGTCCTCTTAGCCTTGTTCTGCTGGAAAAAAAAATCCTACCAGTCTTTTGCAGGAGTGAAAGCTCTGCTGAATGAGGCCAAGAGAACCTTTGAAGCAGATCAGGGTGAAGCAGCAACTGGCTCTCCTTTACTACAAGAAAGAAAGAGGCGGACTTCCGGGTTGTAAGGCTTCGTCGACGGCAGGAATCCGCTTCTCTGCGGGTCCCTGCTGTGCTCGCCGTCAAGGTACCCTCGATCCAACTGGATTTGGGGGTTGTCGCTACCCTGAAGGGGCAGCGGAAGACAGAGGAGATCCGAGCAGGGGTCTGGGGACATCGCACCCCCCCTCCCCAGCCGGCTAGACTCCTTTTTCCCGAGACGGATGAGCGGCTGTCTCGGCAGCCATGAAGGATTCTTCAACCGGACAAGTTTGCGCAGGAGGAAGACTTAGAAGGAGAAGTTTTCTTGGCTAAACCAGGACATGATGTACTTTTAAAACACCCTGGGAACCTGACTTTGGATTGATACATTTGTTTCCAAAAGAATTTGTAACATCGGCGAAAGTGCTGAAGGAAAGCTCACTCCCCCTCCCTACGGAGAAAGCAAAGGAGCACAGAAAAACTTGCTCTCTAAAGGTAAAAATAAGCTCTTTGTTATAAGTGGGAAGGGGAGGACTAAAAAAAAAAAAAATTTTTTTTTTCCTAAACTTTGCTGGAGGAGACGCCTTGAAGATTACAAGACCATTAATTAATGGAAATACGGCTTTTAAAATATATCTGGGATTTTGCCTCTGGAGAAAAAACTGTAAAGAGAAGAAGAGGGAAAAAGTTTTGCTTGTTTGGATTGTTTGATAACTCTGACATTTGGAAATTACTTCAAGATTGAAAGCATCTGGGTTGTTGTTGTTGTTTTTTTTTAAAAAAAAAACTTATAATGGTACCACCGGTTGATGAACTGAAAATGGAATATGAAAAACTAAAAGAAAGACAACAAAGTGGCAAGGATTCTTTGGGAGCTGCCTTCCACTTTTTAGAAATGGCGGTTTCTACGTACCAGCAAACACTGGAGGAAGGAGAAGGAGAAGAAGAAGAAGAAAAGGAAGAAGCCATCTTTAATGGACTAAAAAGTTTGATTAAGAAAGAAAATGGGAAGGAAGGAAGGGAAAAGGAGAATTTAAGATTTAATAAAACAACCAAGAAAAAGAAAAATAGGATGAAAAGAAGGTACAATGTTAGAAAGCAATTGAAAAGAGAATTACAACAGAGAGGGAAACTTAAAAAGGGGGAGAGGAGAGGAGGGGGCAAAAAGACCAGATTGGAGAAGAAAGGGAGGGAAAAAGAAAAAAAAAGCCACGGGTTAGGACAAGATTTTTTTAAAAAAAGTTTTTTCTTTAGAGATGAAGGATGATAGATAGCTTATAATTAAAGAAGATTCTGCAAGAGTGCATAAGATAGTATTGTAGTATTTGTATTTGGAACAGTTTATTGGAATATTTAATGAAATATTAATGTTTAATAATGATGGATGTTGATATTTGATTAAATATTAGGAGATCTGTTAAATGATTAATGCTTAGTTAAAGTTTAATTTGTTAGTGTTTTAATATTATTATAACTTTAGTATTTTATTTTTTCTATTCTAAAACAATGTACTTATTAGAACTAGAATTAGAATAGAAATTATACATTTAATTATACTATAAGTTTGTTATTCTTTCATTTTAAGATTTAATATGTAGAAGGTACTAAGCAGAATCAGAATGGAAATTATGTATTATTTTAAGTTTTATTTTAGGAGAAGGCGTCATACTTCAAAAGCGATTACAGGGGAAATTTTTTGGTTAAAGGGAAGAGATACATAGATGTTTACTAAAGAACAGACAAAAGACATAAGTATAATGACTTTGAAATAAGATGAAATAAATAAAATATAATTAAGAGAGTGAAAAGATGGGAGAAGTTATATAGAAAATACAAAATGGTTAATAAGATATGAAGGGTATATAAGGTGGGCATGAATTTGATTTAGGTCTGTCAAAAAAGATGTAACCTGGGGCCAAGTCACTTTTCAAAGAAGTTTTATGTTTTATGTTTAGTGTGTGGATTATGTTTGATTCTAAATTAATAAAATCTTGGAGAAATGAAATTAAAGGGAGAGAAATTGGGAAAAGATATGTATAAATGATAACTAAGGAGGTTTTTTTTTTTTTTCTCCAATGTTTTGCTTCAAGTGTGATAATGTGGAACCATGTTTTAAAGAATAATGCTTTGTTTGTCTTGTTGAAGTTTATGGGTAGTTCTTGGAAAGGAGGTTTTATATGTTTTGTTTGTCTTGAAAAATCAATAAAACTTGTTTAAAAAAAAAAAAAGAAAGAAAGAGGCCATATTGCTTTGCAAAGCAGTTTTGATGGTGGGCACATTCAAACCTTCCCTCAAGCAAGCACCCTTTTGAAGTTTTTCATAGCTTTACTCTTTACTTCTACAAACACATCTCTTTCATCCATAATCTTTGACAAATTTCCTAGAGAAGACCAAGACCTTTTTATGGTAAGATTTAATATTTATTGTCTAACTGAAAATTATTTAATTACATCTTTTCAGGATTATCAATTTTAATCAGGCTAAAGCCTATTGTTGTCCTTCAACTTTTTCCCTGGAACTAATTCGCTATATTTTCAAAGAGCTGAAGTGTATTAAACATGTCTAGAGGCACAAACTAGTTCTGACAGAGACTCATTTATAGAAAGCATATGAAGCAGGACAAATCTTAGCAATAATATTTTGAAGACTGTGATAATGAACTAATGTTTTTTCCACATCACAGATTCCAATACTTTGAAACCATTTTAAAATGTTTACTTTTTATTTATCAAACAGCATACTGTAATGATTGTGAGCTGAAATCAGTCAGTGCATTAAACTTGAAGAGGTAGGAAAACAAAAAACAAAGACAAATAAATCTCAGTGTCTATAGTCATCTACACTCAGTTATGTAAGATACCATTATTCTTCTCCTTCAGAATTTCTCCTGATCACCATACATTCATTTTTCCTAAATGTTTGAACTTTCCTCCAGTTAATCAGGTAATCAAAAGCAACAAGCAAGCAAGCAAGCAAGCATATAATTTAAACTTTTAAGAGGAAAATGAAATTGATAACCTAATCATAAATTCAGGATTGACCTAGTGATTTTTGACCCTTGAGATTATGACCCTTTTCTATGCTCTTTCAAGGAAGGGAATGACGTAGCTTAATCTTACAGGATTGATTTGAAGATCAGAGGAGCATGAAGTTGCTGGATCTGTGATAATAAATAAGGAATGACATCTATTACAATAATGTAACCTTTCTAAATTAGAGCATGCAGCTGCCACATTATGAAGAACAGATTTAAAAGCACTTTAAGTCTTGCAGAAAGTTGACACTTCAACCTAATGTTAAATTTACTCAGCTAAGCTAAATGTGTAACCAGCAAACAATGGTTCTCAGAAAGGCTTGTGAATAGTTAAATGTGTACTGTATGTATCTCAGACTACGTAACTAATATATGAGCACACTATAGATGCGTTCATCCCTGCTGGGCATACACTGAAGGCACTTATTGACTTTGACAGCATGGCTGAAAACTTAGCACTCTCCCAGATAAACTGCACTACAAATGTGGTGATCTATTCAGCAAAACTGAGTTGGAGCTAGAGGTTTATAGCCAAGACCACCAGCTCATTGGCCAAATATTGCTTTTTATTATGAGTATGATCAGCAACAGAATAGTCCAAACTTTAGGAAATCTGAATTGATAGGAAGTCATGTATGGTCATACCTTAGAAATACTGCAGATTTGTAGTGGTTCCAGACCACCACAATAAAATGAATATTTCAATTTATTCCATTATACCTCCAGTCCCTGATTACAGATAACTCTCAACAATCTTGTGGGATTAAATATATTCAACCACCTTCATTTCCCCCCTATTTATATCTATGCACATGTTTTCCTTACAGAGTTTCTATTCTTCCACAAAATTTGAGCCTGTCCCAAACCTGCTTCTAGATCAGTCTTATCGTGGTACTATTTTAACATCATATACTGTAAGATCAAATGACTTATTTATAACTAAAATGCAGGCTAATTATTGACCCATATATTTAGCCATGGAGTTGGTTTGTATTATGTGGAAGTTGCAGGGCCTTAGACAATATGGCACTTGTGATTTTGAAATATATTGTAAGATATTTTGGACAACAAAACTGAAGACAGTGTTTAGCTTGCTGAAAGTATTGGATTAAATAGAAGATAGAGGGATATTGAAAAAGTTACTCTGCCCTCCTGCAAACTTAGGGGAAAGTGATCTATATACACTCAAGTAAGATCCAGCAGTGAAAATTACTTACACAATAAACCTTTTGCATGGATTGTCCCCAAGAATGATGCCAAGGTCATCCCAGAGGAAATGTGGGCTGGATTTACCCTTTGTTGGGAATGGCTTGTCACAGATTGCCAATAGATAGTGTGAGGGAGCTCAGGGTTCAGCTGAGGAAAGGAAATAGTGAAGGAGAGAAGTTACTCTCCTGTGGGAAATCAGAAGTAGGATTTTGCTCAAAATGTTAGACCATTTAAAGATAATAGGCTGATCCTTTTTTTCTCCAAGAAGACTCTCATATGTCATTACAAGTAGTTATAATTTCTCTCTGTGATTAAAAGGAGCCTTAGACATCATTACATTGGCTGTATTTTATTAATCATTTAACTGCAATCAGATTGATCTCTGTCCTGAACTTGGGAAATTGTAAAGATAATGTTGGTTGATGTGGTCTGTTTTTTTGCAGTTCGCTAATTGCATGGGTTTCTGTTTGTGATACAAGGAAGTTCACTGCTCTGCAGCATAACGGGTGTGTATAAGAATTTCCCAAATCTGCTTAAGCCAAGTGAGCAAGAAGAAGAGCTATAATGGTCAAGAATAAATGGGAATGTTTGAGGAATGCAGACTCTGAAATGAAACAGGACAGGACAGCTTTCTTTATACAGTATAGATTATTGATTTGTAAAAATGTGGATCTTTCCCTATCTACATTTATCAATTCATGCAAGTTGAACTGTAAACAGTTTCATGTTTAATAAATTAATGAATTGTTTAACAATTTATTTCATGCAATTTTCCAGTGGAGTTTTTTTTCCACATTGGGCTCTATGGGTTCTCGGGTTTCATAAGAAATGGATGGGCTTCCAGGAGAGAGGAAGGAAGGAAGAAAGGAAGGAAGGAAATGTCATTTCTGTAGAAAGAAAAGCAGCATAATTCTTTCAGTTTGTCTGTCCTTCTATTAATAGGTAAATGGCAAAATTTCATACATTTTCCATTAAGGGGGAAAAAAGAAAACGAATTCTTTAAAACCTTACTAAGACCACACCTAGAGTACTGCATCCAGTTTTGTTCACCACATTATAAAAAAGGTGTTGAGACTCTAGAAAAAGTACAGAGAAGAGCAACCAGGATGATTAGGGGACTGCAGACTAAAACATAGAACAAACGGTTGCAGGAACTGGGCTTGGCTAGTCTAGTAAAGAGAAGGACCAGGGGAGACATGATAGCGGTCTTCCAATATTTGAGGGGCTGCCACAGAGAGGAAGGGGTCAAGCTATTTTCTAAAGCGCCTGTGGGCCAGACAAGGAATAGTGGATGGAAACTGAACAAGGAGAGATTTAACCTGGAAATAAGGAGAAACTTTCTGACAGTGAGAAAAATCCACCAATGGAACAGCTTGCCCTCGGAAGTTGTGGGAGCTCCATCACTTGAGACTTCAAGAAGAGATTGGACTGCCATTTGTCAGAAATGGTGTAGAGTTTCCCACTTGGAGGAGTTGGACTAGATGACCTACAAAGTCCCTTCCAACTCTGATTAACTGTTATCTGAATTGGAAGAAGGACTATAAAACAAACAAACAGAAAACAAGAAGTGCATTGACTGGATTATTGATGAAGAAGAGATATAGCAGACTCCTACACTGATCTGCTCCCAGGTAAATTTCAGTCAATATGACCTTTTCTAGGACAACACATAAAATGGGGGATCACATGACATTATTTTAAATATTATATACTGTGGTTCCTTATCACTGCCAATTGCACATCACTTTATTTTTAACTAGTTCATTTTAAATTATAAATGTAATTTATGAGAACCAGGCTGGTGACAGAAAAGGAATATTTGCCTGTTGTTGTGAAGCTTCATTTCTATGCTTCATTTACTGAAAAATGTAGTTATCTCAAATATTAATATTGTACGATTGATGTTTTAACCAATATGTTCACCCAAAATAGCACGTATGTAGGTACATATTCTCTCTCTCTCTCTCTCTCTCACACACACACACACAGAGGGGGGGAGAGAGAGAAAGAGAGGGTGGGGAGAGAAAGTCTCTAAGGGACTAAGCTTGAATTGTGATTTCACAACACACTTTTCATTGTAGGCCACCCAGAGTCATATTTGTAAGATGGATTTCTATATAAATATAAGGAATAACTAACTAAATAAATCATTTTGGCATCCTTGGGGCTAGGACTGGATTCCTATAATGGTGGACCTTTCCTATAAATGAACATCTATTAGAAATAACAAAACAGGTTTTAAAATTAGCTATGTTTTTTTCGCTCCATTTAACTAAGTTATTTGCTTGATTTATTTGTTCAATTTTTATGACCACCCATCTCAGTCAATTACTCTGGGCAGCTTACAGTTCAAATATATATATATATACATATATATATATATATATCTTTGGTTGTTTGGGTTTTCTCCCGCGTAAGATTCAAAGTATCTAGGCAACGTTTCGATGAAGTCTCATTCATCATCTTCAGGCTTCTGTCTCCGGCTCTGTGCTTCTCAGAGTAATGGAGATTGCAGCTGCTTCCTCCTTTTAACTGCCAGTGGGGGTGGGACTTGATTGGGTGGGGGCTTGGCTGTGTTCTGATTGGGTGGGGGTGTGTTCTCATTGGTAGGGGGTTTGGCTGTGTTCTGATTGGTTGGGGGGTTAGCCGTGTTCTGATTGGTTGGAGGCGTGTTCTGTTCAGGTGGGGGCTTGGTTGTGCTCAGGTTAGTCTTAGTTGCTGGGGGATTTGAGCTGGTGAGCTGTGATCTTGCTGTTTGGCTTCGAGTTCGTGGTCGTGCTGCATCTTCATAGTGGGTGTCGGTTTGCTTCATGTATGGCTCGGAGGGGTTTGAAGTGGGTAGTGATGCAGCTGCAGTGCAGCTTCTGGTCCATGGTCGTGTCTCATCTTCTGAGTGGGTGTGAGTCTGTTTTCTACATGGAAGTGTGGTGGTGGCATCTTGTGTGGCTCTCATGGGTGTGGGTCTGGTGTCCTTCTTCATGTTAGGTACTCGTCTGTTCATGAGGGCGGGTTTCCAAATGGCTGGAAGGCGGGAGGTGTCATCTCGTTTGTTCATGCTGTGTGGGCGTTTTTCTATCTCTATGGCTTCTCTGATTATTCTGCTGTTGAAGTGTTCGGTTTTGGCGATAGTTCTGGTATTTTTAAAATCAATTTCATGTCCTGTGGCTTTGAGGTGTTGGACCAGGGAAGAGGTCGTTTCTTCTTTTTTGATTGAGTTCTTATGTTCTTCAATGCGTGCATTTATTCTTCTGTTAGTTTGTCCAATGTATGTGGTAGGGCAGGCAGTGCAGGGGATTTCGTATACTCCTTGGTTTTCTAATTCGATTTTGTCTTTGGGGTTTCTTAGGATGGTGGATATGTTTCTGTTTGTGCAGAATGCTGTTTTGATGTTGTGTTTTTGGAGGATCTTGCTAATTTTGTCTGTAGTGCCTTTTATATATGGGAGGAGGGCTTTGCCGTTTTCTTGTTCTCTGTCTTGGATTTTGGTTGGGGTTTCTTTTTGGATTAGGTGGGTAATCTTCTTTCTTTGGAATCCATTGGCTGTAAGTACGTTGGTGAGAGTGTATAGTTCGGTTTTTTGGTGTTGTTCATCGGCTAAGCATTTTGTTCTGGAGATGAGTGTCTTGGCTACGGAATTGATCTGTGCTGGGTGGTGGTGTGAGAGTGCATGTAGATAGCGGTTAGTATGTGTTTTCTTCTGGTAGATGGTGTGTCCTAGGGAGCCATTGGATCTTTTGTATACCAAGACATCTAGGAAGGGAAGTTGGTTGTTGGCTTCTGTTTCCATGGTGAATTGTATTTTGGGGTGTAGGCTGTTGAGGTGTGTGAGGAAGTTGTTCAGTTTTTCTTTTCTCAGCAACAAGATTCACCCTCTACTTTGGGACAAATCCAAACAACTCGCTGTCTGGAGAGCCGAAACACAGACCACCCTCAAGACAGACACACACACCAACAAACTCAGGAAACTACAACAATGCCAGAAACCAACTCCCCCTCCCCCACAGCCACACATGAAACAAACATTGCACAACATCTCAGACAAGATTCTCACTGAAGCTGAAACCAAGGTCCTTTCAAAAGGATTCAACTTTGCTGTCGCTCCCAAACACATCCCCACAGAAACCATCATATGCGGAGTTGAAACCAGCCTGACCAAAACCAACCCTGATGATGCTAACAAAATCAGACTCGAAATCACCAACATCCTCTGCACTAGCAAACCACCCAAAAGCAACTTATCCAAAGAAGAACAAACTGCACTACTTAACCTGAAAGAAGACACCAGCATAATAATCCTGCCAGCAGACAAGGGCAACGCGACAGTGGTTATGAACACATCTGACTACCAAACCAAGTTAACCAACCTACTCCAAGACCCCACATACAAACCCCTAAAAACAGACCCCACCACCTACCTAGAAAAAACTACCAAATCCAAAATAAAAGCCTCCCCCATCAGTGAAGAAATCCAGCAAGGAATCATACCCAGAGAAAAATCATCCAGATGCCCCAAGCTTTATGGTCTCCCCAAAATACACAAAGAAGGAACCCCACTCAGACCAATAGTCAGCTCCATAGGCTCACCTCTACAAAACCTAGCCAAATTTCTCGCCAAACAACTACAACCTTATGCAGAATCCATCAACTCACACGTAAGAAACTCATTCCAGTTCATCGAGATCATAAAGAAACAAAACTTACAACCTAGCGACCTACTAGTAAGCTTCGATGTCATATCCCTCTTCACCCAAGTGCCAATAAAAGAAGCCTTGACAGCCATCCAAAACAAATACAACCCCCCCAAGCACATCCTAGATCTAACCAACCACTGCCTATCCAATACATACTTCACCTACAATGGAGAAAAATACAAACAAATAGAAGGAGCACCCATGGGATCACCCCTCTCATCTGTCATCGCAAACCTCTACATGGAACACTTTGAAACACAAGCTCTAGAAAAATACGACCACAAACCCAAACTCTGGCTCAGATACGTAGATGACACCTTCATAATCTGGCCACATGGGAAAGAAAAACTGAACAACTTCCTCACACACCTCAACAGCCTACACCC
>NW_020770861.1:0-17966 GCF_900518735.1 Pseudonaja textilis | reverse complement strand
TGTTGCACTCATGCTCTGGTTCAGCCTCTCATTGCTCAAACTTAACAGGTACTATTATTGATGCGACTGTTCCAACAGTCTATCAACAGGACTTCTGTACTATCAGTTTACATATTATGTGTCTCAGCCCTATGAGGAAAATTAGATGAGCAAAATGACTGATATAATAGCTTTGGGTACATTATTCTTTATCAAGATAGGTTATGGTTACAGAGTCTTGTAAGTTCTGCCTATGTTTTCCCTGCCTTCTGCCTTATGACCCAAGGAGTTGGGGCAGTAGTCAGTCTGAATCACCATGGTGTAGGTATAATGGTGCAGAGCTAGGTGGGGAAAGACCTTAGGCACAGAAACTATCTAGGTGACTTTGGCACAGTCATCCTCTCTTACCCTTGCACTGAGAAGCTACAATGGCCCTTGGGTATAGTTTCAAAAGATGGGGAGGAACAGCTGCAATTAAGGCAATTCTTAAATTAGAAATACCTCACCCCATGGAAAGAATGGAGGCGTGGAAAACACCTCAGAAGGGACTTTCCCTAGTTCTCTGGAAAGTAAAGGCAAGGTGAGAGAGATACGGTTTTAGATTTGCAAGATACTGCTGATACTGATACTGTTGAGGTATTCCCCGTTAGGAGAATGAGTGCACTCAGGGAAATGTAGTGAGAGTGATGTTGAATAACACACAACCAGCATACAGATACACTAAATAGTAAAATGTAGGTTTTACTTCTAGTAAACAGGTAAACAAAGTCTAACGAACAGTCCAAATCATACACGGTCAAAGCAGTTAGTATCAGTCCAAGGATAATCCAAAAACGAAGTCAAGTATCATAAACAAAGTTCAGTAAATGGAGTTTGCTACCAGTTGCAAGACTCACAGCAATCCAAGTAGAACGACGATCAGGCAATATGGCAAAACAGGAAATGCAAGAAGAAAGAAACCAGGTTTCGGGCTCCATCTTATGGCCGTTCGAGGAACCTCAGCCAATCACAATTACAGCATTCTCTTAAAGATACAACATTAAATTACTATCCTGGTTTATTTATTTCCAACCCAACTGTTAGGTGACTATCATTCCTAACAGTAACCTTAAAGAAAGGTAGTATTAGTACTCATAGTATTAGTTTCCTATCTGGACTATCTCAAAAGATTGACAGAAGTTGAAAAACCTATGTCTACCAACTTGCAATAGACTAGGATGGTAGACTATGGTAGACTATGATCACTGAGTCCTTCAGTGGCCTTCATCTTGCAATTCAAGCAGGGGTGGGATCCCACCAGTGTAACTATCAGTTCGGTGATTTTACATTTTGCATGTGCATGCATGCTTCATGTATATCGTGTATATCGTCATCAGCTAGCTACCTGGACAGATGAGCAGTGCTGCATGCGGGTGCGCAGCAGTTGAAAAAGCCCTTTTTTCCTGCTTTTTCAACTGCAGCTGTGTCACGCAAAGCAGCTGCGGTTGAAAAAGCAGGAAATAAAGGTCAGGTAAGAGCTCAGGTAGGTGGGCAGGCCAAAACAGCAGCAGACATAGAACTGGTTCGATGTATGCTCTCTGTCTGCTGCTCTTCAGAGCAACCGGTTCTACAGAGGTGGACAGAACCAGTAGAATCCCACCCCTGAATTCAGGCTGTTAACATTCATTAATTCATTCATTCATTTCCTGGTCTGCTCTGTTTAGAAAAAAATATCCACGTTTTTCCTTTTCTAAACATACCTCTACTGGGGTTTAATCTAAGACCCAGAGGCATTCTGAAAAATGAAAATGATACCTCAAACTAATACATTGTTTAGTGCTTGCTTCCCATTTATTATTTTAAGAATGTGCATTTGAAAGAAATAATATCTGTAGAAAAATGGAGTTTTGCAAGCCTCAAGTGAGAGTACAAGTCCAAGAATGTCCCCTTCTTGACCATTTTGGATTTCCTGACTCACTTGGATCTATGCACAATCATCTAATGGAATACATTGTTGGAAGAAGGCTTATTAAATACATGGGGCTTAAACAGCTTACTTGTTAGTATCTTATTTGACCACATGACTTAAACTAAGTTTGCAAAAGAAGATTTACTTATATATTTTCTTTTAAGAAGATTGTGGGAATGACACTTTATCCACTAGGATGAAAAGTGAGTATGATGGTCTTCTCATTTACTTCCTATTCCCATTTCCTTGTCAGGAGATGAAATGTGACAACTTGTTGCAACCACTCTCTGTGGCCAACTCACCATGGCCAACTCAACACAGACAACTTGCCATGGCCAAGTCACCATGGGACAATGTGCCATAGGACAATTTAATAATTGAATTTAATTATTTAAAATAAATAAAAATTATTTTAATTTTTGTCATTCACATTTCATTCTGTCCCTCCTTTTTCATCCTTTCTTGAATTATTCTATTCCACCATTTCTTTGATATTAGCATAATTCTTGTCCTGCTCTAAGTTGCCCCATAGTGAGTTGGCCATGGCAAGTTGGCTGCAGCAAATGGTCATAGACCTGTCAGGAGAACAGAAGAGGAAAAATATGCTGCCACCAGCATGCTTCTCTCTCCATCTTTACATTCCATTCACAGCACTACATATTTACGTTGTGTATTAATGTTTCAGTGTTTTGAGAAAAGCTTTGAACTGTCTTAAGGAGCGATTCCTCAAAACGTTTGCTCCAAGAAAAAACAAACATAGGTGATCAGGTTACCTTTGAAGCAATGCCACACCGTCTTCAGTCAGAATGAGAGATTGCATGTGTGCATGAATAACATAAATGAGCACTGAGGGAGGGATGGGGTAGACAATAAAGACGGAAGTTGTGGCATTAGAGCCCTGAGTAAGCCACCTTAAATATTTTGAGACACATTTCCCCTGTAGTATATCAGTCAAAGCTCATGAGAAAGACAGATATGGAGCTGCTGCAGTTCTCTGGAATGGTCAAATGTTCTGATGCTCTGAGGAAACACCTTGATAGTCATTAAATAAACCAGGATAATGCTGGCAGGGGATGCTTCTCTTCTGGTGAGAAGAGAGAAAGAATGAGAAGATAGAGCGGCAATAAATAGCTCTTTTTATAAAGAAGGTCAGTCTTCTAGTTAATATAATGAAAACCACATAGCAGACTTTTGATTGTGCAAAGTACACCATTGTGGTACTGTTCAGCTTTCGGGCCATCTCAACACCACTAAATGCTCTCCAGGATCTTCGCTAGAAACTTGGCTATGGCTAAATTGAATTTCCAAGTTTTTGTCCTTAAAGTAACTTAGGCTATGTTATTATTTTAAAAGATTTCTTTTTGTGTGAGCTGCCTGAAACTATAGAAAAGTCAAAAAGCACGGCTTCTTTATTGCTGTGTCAATATGTACTTTCTTCCAATCCCTGAAGCAATATAAAAATATTGCAACACACTTTGTGCTGTGCTCGCTAGACCAAACCTTATCCTGCCTCAGTGACTAAGTCGGTAATGGGTGTTGCTCTTAGAGAAGTAATAGGGATTAACTTGAGGAAAGTGATGAGGGGAGCCTCCAGATATTATTTGCTGGCAGGAAAACAACAGCAAAAGGAATCACTACTCCATTAGTTGACTGAAAATAGAAGATTCCTTGTAATTATGGATCATGGAGGGAATTTTAACTCCCATTCTACTAAACAGAAACACATTTCAACTGTTGAGACCCATCCTGTCATGATCTGAAACTAAGAAAGCAAAGCAGAAGTACACAGAGGATGCATATGAGCAGCCCATATGGAGTCGCCCTGTGTATTTTTTCTGTTTAACTCTTGCACTTGGTGAAAAATATGTTCAGAAGACTTTTATAGTCTGCATGCTATTGGAATATAGTTTCATTAGGATTTTGCTTCAGCTAGACTGGTTTTTTCTCAAGCTTGGCTGCCTGAAGAAGTGTGGATTTTGTTAGGAATATAAGTCACCTAACAGGTATTTGGGTTAGAAATATATAAACCAGGATAGACATTTTAATACTGTCTCTTTAAGAGCAATTAGGTGTGGTTTCTCAAACGGCCATAAGATGGAGCCAGAAACCTGGGTTATCTTAGCTTTAGTCTCAGAAGAGAGTGTGAGTATATCTCTGTTTCCTTCTGTTGGAAAGTATTGCCGTTCCTCCATTTTTCCTAATTGACTGATATTCATGGATTTGATGTAAGTCTGATACCGAACTGCTTTTGACATTGGACTTTGTTATTGGATTATCCCTGGATTGAAAACTGACTGATTTACCTGAGAGTGACTTTGGACTGTATTTTGAACTTTGCTTAAACCTTTCTGGAAGTAAAAACCCACATTTACTGTATAGTGTATCTGTGTGCTGTGTGTGTATTATTCAAACACTTCTCTCAAATACGCCTCCTTGTATGCGCTCATTCTCCTAACAGGGAATTACCTCAACAAATTTCAACTCCCCTGAATTCTGCAACCAACCTTGAAAACTGGAGAGTTTCTGCAATCACAGAAAGTGGAATGCATCATGTTATTTTGCAACCCATCACTAGGACCCGAGCTTTAAACCTGGCAACTTGAAAATGTTGGGTTTCAACTTCTACAATATGGAGCCAATATTGAGGAACACCAAACTGGACAATGGTGCATCAATGGATCAGAGACTGGCCTGTTCATCTTTGCAGTGGAGACCTATTGCTGTTGGTGACCTCTGCCTTCCAACTAATTTCATGCATTCTCAAAAGCACCTCCGAGACATCCTAAAAAGAGCATATCTTAATAGCAAAATAATCACAAAATCCAGATTTCATCTCACCTTTCCATAGTGACATTAATCTTTTTTTTCCCTATTTTTCTTTGATCATACTTACCAGGCTTACAAAAATCACAACAGATACCATTGAATTCATATTGCCCACTGTGACAGTTCTGGTTAGAACTATTGTGTAAGGATCTGGCAGCGGTTAAATCAAGAATCTGTAACGGAGAGGAAAACAACGTATTATTGCATTGCAGTTTTTGGTTTTAGAGACTATTAGAGATGATTAGTGCTGTGTTACTAATTGTACTCTGTGTCAACTATCTCTAAAGTTATTTTGGAGTTCCTTAGCAGAGTTAATAAGAAACAGAAAAATGAGTGATATGAGCAGATGATAAGAACACTGATAGAAATAGGATGATGGCTACAATGATTCTGATGGCATTATTTCATTTATTAATTTCCAAAATGGCTCTGGGCACTTTCACAAGTTAAAAGAACATGATATAAGATAACAACTATCCCAAGAACAGAAACATGCTTCAATACCATTTTCCATGATAATGGGAACTTCCAGGTTAAAATATATATACAAATATACATAAAAGCAATACTGATTTGTGTATTGGGGGGGACTTTCAATTTCTGATGTAATCCTGAGAGCACACCTCTTTTTTGCTGTAAAGAATAAACACGTTGTAATTTCCTGCCTTGTGAGATAATAGCACTGGTGTGTGTGTGTGTGTGTGTGTGTGTGTGTGAATTTCAGCATTTGGCTGTGCCATTTCATGGTTTGCCATACACATTGTACCCCAAAAGTGTCAAACTCAGGAAATCAGGAGTCCAGGCGGTTCAAATGGATATAGGTTTCTTGTGTGCTAATGCCTTCTACAAAAATCTGAACTACTAATGGTCAAAGCCAATTGGCAATTGATAAGAGTCAATGGAATACAAGCTGGGCTGGACTTCGATCTGTTCGCATGAGGGACTTGAGACTCATTCATTTGATCCCTCCCTTGGGTCCAGTGTGGTCATCTGGTATATCAGTGCCCAAGGAACAGACAGGCTGGTAGCTCCTGACATGAGGGTAGTCAGTCTCTAGGACAGGGGTCGCCAACCTTTTGGAGCTGAGGGGCCACCAAACTCATAATTTTAAATCCCGCGGACCACTAATATGCATTTTGACTAATGGTGGCTTACTGATGTTTTCCCAGGGTCTCTGCAGAAAGCAGCAGAGACCCTGGGAAAATCCCCCAAAAAGTCTGCAGAAAAATTCCCCACCCTCTTTTCCTACCTATCGATCATTCTTTATTTGGGATTGCAGGATACTGTCTCCAGCTCCATTCTTAGGGTGGGAGAGAGAGAGAGAGAGAGAGAGAGAGAGAGAGAGAGAGAGAGAGAGAGAGACTTCTGGCTTCATGCAAGGAAAGCAGCAGAAGTCTTTCTTAATTGGGGGGTGCTTTGGGGGTGACATTTTTCTGCGGACCACCAACATTTTCTTGCAGACCACCAGTGGTCCCTGGCCCACTGGTTGACAACCACTGCTCTAGGATATTCTGAGATGGCTCACTGTGGAAACCAATAATGAACCTTATAATAAACAAGGACAAGTTTTAGTCCTTAAGTAGTATGGCTGTGCATATCCTTACAAAAAAAGTGCTTCAACATATGTAGAGCACATATAAAGAATTGGTTTCTGGATCATTAAAGTAATTGCATCTTTTCCCAGGATAACAGTCTTCCGCTATCTCCATATGCATGATTATTTATTTATTTATTTTTATTTGTCAAGCGATTTTAAGAAAACAGGTATAAGAATAAACATAGTTATGAATACATGAAATGGATACATACACAGGGAAAAAAACCCAATAGGACAGGGATGGTAGGCACGTTGGTGCATGCTCCCTACAGACCTCTTAGGAAAGGGGTGAGGTCAACAGTAGACAGTCTAAGGTTAAAATTTTTGGGATTTGGGGAAGAAACCACAGAGTCAGGTAGAGTATTTCAGACATTGACCACTCTGTTGCTGAAGTCGTATTTCCTGCAATCAAGTTTGGTGCGGTTTACCTTGAGTTTGTATCTGTTGTGTGCTCTTATATTGTTATGGTTGAAGCTGAAGTATTCATTGACAGGTAGGACATTGCAATGTATGATTTTATATACTATACTTAGATCTGACCAAAGGTGGCGTAGTTCTAAGTTTTCTAGATCTAGAATTTCAAGTCTGGTGGCATAAGGTATTCTGCAATGAGTAGAGGAGTGGAGAACTCTTCTTGTGAAATATTTCTGGACTTTTGAAAGATTACTCGGGTGTGTGTGTGGGGGGGAGGAATATAAAGGAAGTGGTTTTGCATTCAGATGCACGCGACTCCACCCAGAAACAGTTTTCCAGTAGCAACAGCCTGGAAAAAAAAATCCGGCTGTTTTAATTATTTGAAAAGAAATGCCAAACATTTCTTCCCAAGGGCTTGCACAGTCCTTCTTCATAAATTCTGTGTCCTTTGGCCATGTATTTATTCCCCCACGTATTCTCCTTTCAGATCTTTGTGTGTTTATTCTAGCAGTATTGGAGGTAGGTAAGTGTACACAGCACATTCTGTACAAATTCATCCTTCTGGGAAGTCTGGGCCTGGGGGATATGATTAAAGTATGAAGACAATGGCCATAGCAGTGCGATGAAGCTCACTCATTTTTTCCTTATTCCTAGCACCATCATGGACATCATTAATTCCTCAGTCAACAGGCTAACACAAAATTCTTTCTTTCTTTCATTCATTTAAACACGATCTCTTTTATTTTCTCATGTAAGGTGAAGTTAAGCTGAGAACTGTTCAGGTATAAGAGCTTTCCTTCCCACAGAATGTCAGGTAATTCGTTAGTATAGGGCTACATTACTTCAAAGCAGGGAGAAGTTGGTTAGATAGAAATGCATTTCTGAATACTACACTGCTCCTCCGAATAGAAACCTCCTTTCTCATAAAAATCTAGTTCATCCAAAAAAGCTTCCCAGGTGTGCTACTTTGTTTAAAACTGCAGGGACTTTTTCACATGAAAGATCAGTCAAAAGTTTCACATTTGAAATTAGAATTGGTTGACCAGAAACAGCTAAAATAAGATCAAGAATGGGAACCACTGAACCAAAAAAGATTAAGAGGTCCTTTCTTGTCAACTTGAATTTAACGGCACATCCTCAGAACTGGTAGTGATATTTTTTTATATCTTTCCTATCCAAAGAATTAATTTTAAAAAAAGGAAATTAGCATGGTAAGCAATTAAAAAGACCTTCAAAATTTTATAGCTTTGAATATCCTATGCAGACAGAACGTGCAGCACCTTGAACAGGAAACTTCAGTATTGTCATGCCTCTGAAAGATATTTTGCTGAGATGCAGGATAATTTAAAAAGTTTCTGTTTATGAGAATGAACTTAGAATGGCATCTTAAGTTATTGCAGTTGAAATATTTCAAGGTTTTAACCTCCTGGTGGATCAAAAATTGTCAAATGATTTTAGTTTGCTGGCAATTGAGGTAATAAAGGCAATTTGATATATTGCCTATATCTGACACTCTGTAAATTTCTACTTCTACAATTGAAAGAGAAAAAGCTTTAATTACCTCTTCTTGAACATATAGAGAGTTACATAGAGACTTCTTAGCGCCTTTCTTTTCTACTTAAAAATGCAACATGTTTTTTTGTGTATAAAGTTACCACTCTTGTTAAAAGCAACAGATAGAATAATTTCAGCTACATGATAGGTCAAAATCTCAAAGATACTTTCCCCCCCCTTCAAAAAGCAACTGGACTGGGTTGGTTTGTTTGTTTGTTCGTTCACTGAGGTAGAAAAAGAAAATGTTTTACTTCTCATCTGAGAAGCTTCGTCAGTGGTGATGGCAAGGGGAACAGAAGGATAGATACTGACAGTTATGACTGGAATGGAAAGATTGTAAACTCGCCCTCCATTCAGTCAGAACCTATCCTTCAAGGCCCCCACCATCCAGTCAATCAATCAATCAATCAATCAATCAGTCTCAACCTTCCATACCTATCCTTCCATTCCCCCCCCCCACCCGCGATCAGAACTGATGAAGCTTCTTGGATGAGAAGCAAAACATTTCCTTCTTCTCCCTCAAGAAAAAACAAATGAATAGTCAGGTTGCTGTTTGAAGAAGAAGAAGGGGGGAGGGAAAGCACCTTTGAGACAACTGTGACCCGGGTGCCTGAGAGAAACTCCACAGACAGATATGTCAAAAGGAGCAATTGAATTTCTGCTACCAAAAGAATACCCCTCAGGTGAACTCTTTTGGGTAGAAAAGCTCTACGTATGGATAAATACTTACAGGGGAGATGATCAAGAAAAGCAGCAGCTGGAACATGTCTTCTGGCTAGCTCTTAAGCTAAAGTGAAAGCAAAACGAGGAAGTGTGTTGCCAGAATGAAACATTTGTTGTTATTGATGTAGAAGACCAACAAGGCAACACCTTCCTTTTTTTCGGTGCTTCTAGGAGAGGGAAATTCCATTCTGCCCAACAGTACTATCAATGCAAACAAAGGAATTCACCCGTGTACCTAAGCAAAAACAGGTTTCTTTGCTAGGTACATGGGTGAATTCCTTTGTTCCGTTGGCTGAAATGGCAAAATTGACTGTTCTGACTTTTGTTTTCACATGGAAATTGTTTCTGAATTTCGTGCTTGATGTGGGAAAGAATGTAACTTGGACTTGGGGTTTTATAGATTAGATTGATAGATCTTAATAGAAATCAGAGATGGTATTCAGCAGGTTCTGACCAGTTCTGGAGAACCGGTAGCGGAAAGTTAGAGTAGTTCAGAGAAACAGCAAATATCACCTCTGACTGGCCCCGCCTCCATCTATTCTCTGCCTCCCGAGTCCCAGCTGATTGGCTGGGTCTTCTTTTTTGCCCTGCACAGCAGAACAGAGCTGGAAAGCAGGTTAGTGGGGTGGGGAGGGAATGGGATTTTGCAGTAACCTTCCTCCTGAGTGGAGCGGGAATGGAGATTTTATAGTAATCTTCCCCTGCCATGCCCACCAAGCCATGGCACCAACCAAGCCACGCCCACAGAACCATTAGTAAAAAGCACATTCAGACTTGCAAGTTTCTGTGATTACACTTGTTGCAATAAAAATAGAATAGAGTAGAGTAGAATGGAATAGAATAGAATAGAATAGAATAGAATAGAATAGAATAGAATAGAATAGAATAATAGAGTTGGAAGGGACCTTGGGGGTCTTCTAGTCCAACCCCCTGCCTAAGCAGGAAACCCTACACCACTTCAGAGAAATGGTTATCTAACATCTTTTTTAAAAATTTCCAGTATTGGAGCATTCACAACTTCTGGAAGCAAATTATTCCACTGATTAATTGTTCTAACTGTCAAGAAATTACTCTTCAGTTCTTGGTTTGTTCTCTTCTTGATTAGTTTCCACCCATTGCTTCTTGTCCTGCCCTCAGGTGCTTTGGAGAATAGCTTGACTGCCTCTTCCTTGTGGCAGCCCCTGAGATATTGGAATACTGCCATCATTTCTCCCTTAGTCCTTCTTTTCATTAAGCTAGACATACCCAGATCCTGCAACCGTTCTTTATATGTTTTAGCCTCCAGTCCCCTAATCATCTTTGTTGCTCTTCTCTGCACACTTTCTAGAGTCTTAACATCTTTTTTACATTGTGACGACCAAAACTGAATGCAGTATTCCAGGTGTGCCCTTACCAAGTCATTATAAAGTGGTATTAACACTTTACGTAATCTTGATTCTATCTCTCTGTTTATGCAGCCTAGAACTGTGTTGGTTTTTTTGGCTGCTGCTGCACATTGCTGGCTCATATTTAAATGGTTGTCCACTAGGACTCCGAGATCTCTCTTACTTAACAGGAGAACGTGTCCCATCCAGAGGTGGAATTTAGCAGGTTCTGGCCAGTTCTGGAGAACCAGTAGCGGAAATTTTGAGTAGTCTGGAGAACCAGCAAATACCACCTCGGACTGGCCCCACCCCCATCTATTCTCTGCCTCCCAAGTCCCAGCTGATCAGCTGGGTCTTCTTTTGTTGCCCTGCACAGGAGAACGGAGCTGGAAAGCAGGTTAGTGGTATAAGGAGGGAATGGGGATTTGGCAGTAACCTTCCTCCAGGAGTGGGGAAGGAATGGGGATTTTGCAGTATCCTTCCCCTGCCAAACTCGCCAAGCCACGCAATCCAAGCCACGCCCGGTAATAAAAATATTTGAAACTCACCACGGGTGAGACACGGGATTCAATCTTGTGGGTGAGTGTGGCAAAAAAGAAGTTGAGCTAGGAAGATGGCAGAGAAGCGGGGAATAAGCCTCCAACCTAAAGACTAGCAAACTCAGCAGCAAGGCTGAGAACTGTACAACATGCTTAGCTGAACAATGTGGGTGACGAATAGGGGATTTACAGTACAAATGCAAGACAAGGGAGATATTTTTACAGTTCCGCATCACGCCACTAGAGGCCCATATAACATCATTGCACAAAATGAATATGTAACAAAAAATAAAATAAAAAAATAAAACGACCTTTTAAATTGAATAGTTTGAACAGAAAACCAGCAGATTTGGAATCTGTTCTCCGAATTATCATTGACTTAGTTTTGGCTTAGCAACTTTTGTGAACACAATCCCAGTGTTTATGGTTTCATAACTTAAAGCTAGATTTAGACCCAGCCTTAGTTGTTGTTAACAGAATGTGTCTTTTGGAGACTTATTTATAATTGAATGAGGGTAGGTTTTCCAATTTTCACAGGACTAAGAGAGGCTTGAGAGCCTCTATTTCAGTAAAAATATCTTAAGAATGGGACAAATATGAAATTCTACCTCTGGTGTGAAGAATCATTCTCAGCTTGTCATTGTTAGCATCCAATGGGCAGATATATTTTAAACATTCCACAGAAAGAGACCCAGTTTGTAGTGTGGTTAAGGTGCCAGGCCGAAAATAAGCTCTAGTCCTGCCTTGAGCATAACCCCAGCTGGGTGACCTTGGCCCAGTCACTCTCTCTCAGCCCTGGGGAGGGAGAAAACAATAAATCACTTCTGAAAAAGGTTGCCAAGAAAACTTCAGGGACTCGTCTGGTCAGTTGCCAAATGTCAAAAACTGGCTTGAAGGGAAAGAAGGAAGGAATAAAGGAGAGAGAAAGAGAGAGAGAGAAAGAAAAAGAGGGAAAGAGGGAAAGAGAAAGTAAGGGAGAAAGAAAGTCAGAAAGAAAGAGAGAGAAAAAGAAAGAAAGAGAAAGATAGAAGAGGAAAGAAGGAAAAAAGAAAGGGAGAAAGGAAAGAAAAAAGAAAGAAATTAAAAGACTGACACTGGCGTGTTTCAGAAACACCTCTGTGCCGACAATGATAATGCTATTAAATCAGGCTCACCATATTTTCAGTTTGTAAAACTCAGGCTAAGGTCAAGATCAGTGATCTCATTCAGATAATGCCAGAGAGGATGGACTTTAGTCTTCTTACGAAACATACTTCTCCTTTGCTTCTGTCAGCAAAGAGATACAGTATGAATTTAAATGACTCAAGCTGTGTCCCTCAAATAGGGTCAAAACTATGACTTATAGCTAAAGCTTCATTCTCCCTTTGTGGGTCTTGAAATTTACTTTCTAAAACATTTTTGTCTGTTCACCAGGAAGTTCATGCTGGATCACAAACAAGAATAATCCGAATCAGAAGAGGACATCTGATAAGCCACTGTTAAGGTTAAGAAGAGTTTGAAAATATATTTAATAAAAGAGACTGATTGGTGGGATGGGTTGTGAGCATATTCTGAGAATAACAGAAGGAATCTCAAGCACCAGAGAAATCAGAAAACCCAGGCAGTTCAAATAAGTATAAAGAATAATTAGTTAAAGGCCCAATGATTGCATGGGCAAGGAATACAGCCTGGGAGCTGTATCTGGCCTGTGGGGTGCTTAGATATGGCTCATGAGGCTGTCCTGGAAATAGCAAAGGTAGCCTGCGGTGCCTCTGTCAGCAAAAACGGAGCTCGGGAGGGCCCCAGGAGGCTGTTGCAGCCAAAAATGGAGCTTGCAAGAGCTGCGGGCAGCCTCCTGAGTTCCATTTTTGCTAGCAGAGAGTTGCAGAAAGCTGTCGTAACCAAAAACGGAGCTTGGGAGCCCATTTTCACTGGCAGAGTGCTCAGTCCCCCAACATGAGTGATGTCAAGTTGGCCATGCCCACCCTGGCCACACATCTCATCCCCCCCAAGGTCAAATGCAACCCTGATGAGGACCTCAATGAAATCGAGTTTGACACCCCTGCTTTAAATGTACACTAATCAGCATGCATTAGTATTAGATTAGATTCAACTTTATTGTCATTGCCATGGATACAGGCAACAAAATGCAGTTAGCATCCAACCAGAAGTGCAAAGTAACAATCAAATATGTATGCAAATATGCAAGGCATCTATGAATACGTCAATGGAAAACACAACAAAATGTATGTACACGAGCACACAAAGATAAGTGTGACTGTACATATATGAACATATACAACTGTACAAAATGTTTATGGACACATTGAATATAAATACAGATGCACAGAGAATTATACAAAATACATCATATATTATCAAGGGAAGCATCAGCATATGTGTGGGGACAAACGAACTGGGGAGTTCAGCAAGGAAACCGCTGTGTGGTAAAAGCTGTTCGCTAGCCTGCTGGTCTTAGACTGCAGGCACCTGAACCTCCTCCCAGATGGAAGAAGAGTAGACAGTTTGTGGGCTGGATGGAAGGGGTCCTTAACGATGCTGTGAGCTTTATGCAGACATCATTTCCACTGAATGTCCACAATGGCAGGAAGTGGAATCTCTATAATGTGTTGGGCGTTTTTCACCACCCTCTGTAATGCCTTTTTTTCTTTTATAGTGCAATTTCCATACCAAACTGAGATACAGCTAGTTAAGATGCTCTCAACTGTGCAGCAGTAGAAATTAGTCAGAATAGCTGAGGAGGGATGATTCTTCCTCAGTAATCTCAGGAAGAAGAGGTGCTGGTGAGCTTTCTTAATCAGACTAGGGGTGTTAATCTGCCTGGACAAGTCCTCAGAGAGGTGGATCCCTAGGAACTTGAAGCTGGTGACACGTTCTACTGTTCTCCCGTTAATATGAAATTTCATTGCATCCAGCTCTCAAAAGATAACCATTAAGCGTATACCCACATAGGCTGGCAATGCAGAATATTTTCATTCTGGAAACCTGTTTTGGGCTATGCTGCCTGACTGATAAACCCCCTGCAAAGAAGAGCCTAGTGGAGGGATGATACAGGAGAAGAATGCGTGCACTTTTCTCCTTCATGCCCCCAATGTGAATCAGGGTATTTCTGAACATGAACTTAATATTTTCTGGGAGAGTCCAATTTCAAAAACACTGGTCCGGGTTCACGGAGGTGCCATCTATTGAACCAGGTGTTTGATTTCTCTTGAAATCCAGGCACTCAGCAACAGAATGGAAAGAAGCATAATTTCAGCTTCTTAGGATGGTGCAGTGGCTCAGAGGTTAAAGATGCTGAGCTTGTCAGCTGGAAAGGTGACAACCTGGGTTTGGGACAGAGCATCATATGACTGTGGCAAGCTCCCATTGTTGTCCTGGCTTTTGCCTACCTAGCAGTTTGAAAGCATGCAACTGCGAGTAGATAAATAGGTACCACTTTGGTGGGAAGGCATTCTGTGCATCTCAGCGTATAGCCATGCTGGCCACATGACCACAGAAACTTCTTTGGACAACGCTGGCTCCTTTGGTTAAGAAAGGGAGTTAAGCACCTCCCCCTATGACTGGAAAGAGGAAATCTTTACCTTTACAAGAATGGCCCGTGGGAATTGGACAGAACCTTGGCCTGACCACATAATCATTAGCATCTTCTATGAAAGGTGACGGCTTGTGTGCAAGAGAAGACTCTCATCAGGAGAGGAAGGAAAACAGCCATTCAAAAGTGGAACAACTGGAATAAAATTGAAGCTAACTCCACAGAGGTGAGCATGAAGTAAAGGAAATGCCTTGAAGACCTGTCTTTTCAAAATGGTTTGTGATACATCTTTGTGTTGCTTTTAGAGCAGGGGTGTCAAACTCAAGGCCCGCAAGCTGCATCCGGCCTGTGGGGTGCTTAGATCTGGCCCATGAGCCTGCCCTGGAAACAGAGAAAGACCAGCCCGCAGTGCCTCTGCCAGTACAAACAGAACCTGGGCTGCATGCAGCCTCCTGAGCTCCGTTTTTGCTGGCAAAGGGCTTCAGGAGGCTGTTGTGGCTGAAAACTGAGTCTCAATGAGTGACATCGAGCTGGCCATGACCCCTGGCCACACCCCCAGCCCCCCCCGAGGTCAAATACAACCCTGATGCAGCCCTCAATGAAATTGAGTTTGACACCTCTGTTTTAGAGGGATATTAAGGATGAGCTGCTAGTGCTTGTATTAGTTGTATTAACAGAGGGGTACAATCAAGATCAAGGGAGGTACTAATACCACTCTATAAAGCCTTAGTAAGACCACACCTAGAGTACTGCATCCAGTTTTGGTCACCACATTATAAAAAAGATGTTGAGACTCTGGAAAAAGTACAGAGAAGAACAACCGGGATGATTAGGGGACTGGAGGCTAAAACATACAAAGAACGGTTACAGGAACTGGGCTTGGCTAGTCTGGTGAAGAGAAGGACCAGAGGAGACATGATAGCAGTCTTCCAATATTTGAGGGGTCCAAGCTATTTTCTAAAGCGCCTGTAGTCCAGACAAGGAATAATGGATGGAAACTGAATAAGGAGAGATTTAACCTGGAAATAAGGAGAAACTTTCTAACAGTGAGAACAATCAATCAATGGAACAGCTTGCCCTCAGAAGTTGTGGGAGCGCCATCACTTGAGACTTTCAAGAAGAGATTGGACTGCCATTTGTCAGAAATGATGTAGGGTCTTCCACTTGGGTGGGGGGGATTGGACTAGATGACCTACAAGGTCCCTTCCAACTCTGATTATCTGTTATCTGCTTGTTCTGTGGTGTGCATTTCCAAGAATCGGGGAGCTCTAATGATCTTATTCCTCTCATTTCAGTGTTCATGCAAACGGGGATGAATCGGAAGATGGAAGACTTGAAAAAAAAAAAACCATAGGACTAAATCCCAGATCGTAGAGATTTAATGTGATGGACCAGTCCCGGTACTTCCCTTTACCATGTGAACAATGGAAGGAATAACCTGGCAATAGGGCATGGCTATAGTGAGGGTATAGCCTCTTTTTCATCTTATATGATTATTCGTGCCTGAACAAATGCAAGTGTTTAAAATATAGGTAGTCCTTAACGCAGTGGCTCAGTGGCTAAGAAGCTGAACTTGTCAATCAGAAAGGTCGACAGTTCGGTGGTTTGAATCCTTAGCACCGTGTAACAGAGTGAGCTTCTGTTACTTGTCCCAGCTTCTGCCAACCTAGCAGTTCGAAAGCAAGTAAAAAATGCAAATCGAAAAATAGGGACCATTTTGATGGCAACAGTGTTCTGTACACCTTTGGTGTTTAGTCATGCTGGCCACATGACCACAGAGACGTCTTCAGACAGCGCCAGCTCTTCAGCTTTGTAAAAGAGATGAGCATCGCCCCCTAGAGTCGGGAACGACTAGCACATATGTGCGAGGGAAACTTTTACCGTACTTAGTCCTTGACTTACAATCATTTGTTTAGCGACTGTTGCAACAGCACTGGAAAAAGTAACTTATGACCATTTTTTACACTTACAGCCGTTGCAGCCTTCCCACTGTCATGTGATCAAAATTCAGATGCTTAGCAACTGGCATGTACTTATGACAGTTACGATCACATCCCAAGGTAATGTGATCCCCTTTTGCGACCTTCTGGCAAGCAAAGTTCACTTTACAACCATGTTACTACAGTGATTCACTTAACAATTGTGGAAGGAACGGTCATAAAATGGGGCAAAATTCATATGTCTCACTTAAGAGAAATGTTGGACTCAGTTGTGGTTGTAAGTCAAGGACTATCTAACAGATAACAGATAATCAGAGTTGGAAGGGACCTTATAGGTCATCTAGTCCAACCTCCTGTCCAAGCGGGAGACCCTACACCATTTCTGACAAATGGCAGTCCAATCTCTTCTTGAAAGTCTCAAGTGATGGCGCTCCCACAACTTCCGAGGGCAGGCTGTTCCACCTATACACTAAGCTTATGCATACAACTGTTTTAGTCTGTCCTTGTAATCCACAACCATACCTTGTGGATCCATAAATCAATCTATCCAACACTGCATAAAATCAATATGGCTAAAAAACCTTGAAGAACAATTTTGTCCTTATTTGGTGTTTTTGGGTCAAGTGAGGTGCTTAGACTCAAAGCAAGTTACTGTTCCGCTGGAGAGAATGTGCAAAGGCTGTCTCTTGCACAACTTATTTAAATCTCTCCCTATCCTATTTCATTTATAGCCATATATCAAAATCAGCTTGATTGTCTAAAGGGGAACCAACTTTTCTCCACACATAGCTTAAGCATTCCCTTCCAAATGGAATAGTAATTTGGCTCGATGCCTGAATGAACTCACAGCCAATCACTGCAACGTTAACCATAAATGTAAATGCATTTCTAATGCAGAATGCACTGAGTAGAGTAACTCCCCTCAAACTGGTCCTTTCCCTAATTCCTAGCCAGCCATTTGAAGAAGGGCTGCCTATAATTTTAGCTGAAGCCACAGGATTTCATTCTTGAGGCTTTTCCACTTGGCGTGAGCTTTACAGTGCACCCCAATACTTTTGTTAATCTCTTAATAGAAATGTGATCTCCTCCGCCCCCGCCCCCCATTACAAATGATTCTTTAGCCTTGACTTTCAAAGCAGCAAATGGCAGTTTTATGTAGAAAGTTAGCTTTGTAGTCCACAGGATAGATAAACTAGCTTGTTGCTGAAAAGATAGATTTCATGAACAAAGGAAGGCAGGCAGGAAGGAAGGAAGGAAGGAAGGAAGGAAGGAAGGAAGGAAGGAAGGAGGAAGGAAGGAAGGAAGGAAGGAAGGAAGGAAGGAAGGAAGGAAGGAAGGAAGGGGGAAGAAGAGATAAAGGAAGGAATAGTCAGGGAGGAAGGGAGGAAGAAAGGAAGAAGGGGCTCCTATATAAAAGGAAATCTTTTAGTTCACCAACCTCCTTTGGAATATATCAAATCTCTCTCTCTCCCTCACTCACTCCTTCCCGCCCTCCCCCTCCCACCCCCATATTTCTCTGTGTCTGTCATCTCTGTCATCTCTATCTATTA
>NW_020770860.1:0-17968 GCF_900518735.1 Pseudonaja textilis | reverse complement strand
TGTTGCACTCATGCTCTGGTTCAGCCTCTCATTGCTCAAACTTAACAGGTACTATTATTGATGCGACTGTTCCAACAGTCTATCAACAGGACTTCTGTACTATCAGTTTACATATTATGTGTCTCAGCCCTATGAGGAAAATTAGATGAGCAAAATGACTGATATAATAGCTTTGGGTACATTATTCTTTATCAAGATAGGTTATGGTTACAGAGTCTTGTAAGTTCTGCCTATGTTTTCCCTGCCTTCTGCCTTATGACCCAAGGAGTTGGGGCAGTAGTCAGTCTGAATCACCATGGTGTAGGTATAATGGTGCAGAGCTAGGTGGGGAAAGACCTTAGGCACAGAAACTATCTAGGTGACTTTGGCACAGTCATCCTCTCTTACCCTTGCACTGAGAAGCTACAATGGCCCTTGGGTATAGTTTCAAAAGATGGGGAGGAACAGCTGCAATTAAGGCAATTCTTAAATTAGAAATACCTCACCCCATGGAAAGAATGGAGGCGTGGAAAACACCTCAGAAGGGACTTTCCCTAGTTCTCTGGAAAGTAAAGGCAAGGTGAGAGAGATACGGTTTTAGATTTGCAAGATACTGCTGATACTGATACTGTTGAGGTATTCCCCGTTAGGAGAATGAGTGCACTCAGGGAAATGTAGTGAGAGTGATGTTGAATAACACACAACCAGCATACAGATACACTAAATAGTAAAATGTAGGTTTTACTTCTAGTAAACAGGTAAACAAAGTCTAACGAACAGTCCAAATCATACACGGTCAAAGCAGTTAGTATCAGTCCAAGGATAATCCAAAAACGAAGTCAAGTATCATAAACAAAGTTCAGTAAATGGAGTTTGCTACCAGTTGCAAGACTCACAGCAATCCAAGTAGAACGACGATCAGGCAATATGGCAAAACAGGAAATGCAAGAAGAAAGAAACCAGGTTTCGGGCTCCATCTTATGGCCGTTCGAGGAACCTCAGCCAATCACAATTACAGCATTCTCTTAAAGATACAACATTAAATTACTATCCTGGTTTATTTATTTCCAACCCAACTGTTAGGTGACTATCATTCCTAACAGTAACCTTAAAGAAAGGTAGTATTAGTACTCATAGTATTAGTTTCCTATCTGGACTATCTCAAAAGATTGACAGAAGTTGAAAAACCTATGTCTACCAACTTGCAATAGACTAGGATGGTAGACTATGGTAGACTATGATCACTGAGTCCTTCAGTGGCCTTCATCTTGCAATTCAAGCAGGGGTGGGATCCCACCAGTGTAACTATCAGTTCGGTGATTTTACATTTTGCATGTGCATGCATGCTTCATGTATATCGTGTATATCGTCATCAGCTAGCTACCTGGACAGATGAGCAGTGCTGCATGCGGGTGCGCAGCAGTTGAAAAAGCCCTTTTTTCCTGCTTTTTCAACTGCAGCTGTGTCACGCAAAGCAGCTGCGGTTGAAAAAGCAGGAAATAAAGGTCAGGTAAGAGCTCAGGTAGGTGGGCAGGCCAAAACAGCAGCAGACATAGAACTGGTTCGATGTATGCTCTCTGTCTGCTGCTCTTCAGAGCAACCGGTTCTACAGAGGTGGACAGAACCAGTAGAATCCCACCCCTGAATTCAGGCTGTTAACATTCATTAATTCATTCATTCATTTCCTGGTCTGCTCTGTTTAGAAAAAAATATCCACGTTTTTCCTTTTCTAAACATACCTCTACTGGGGTTTAATCTAAGACCCAGAGGCATTCTGAAAAATGAAAATGATACCTCAAACTAATACATTGTTTAGTGCTTGCTTCCCATTTATTATTTTAAGAATGTGCATTTGAAAGAAATAATATCTGTAGAAAAATGGAGTTTTGCAAGCCTCAAGTGAGAGTACAAGTCCAAGAATGTCCCCTTCTTGACCATTTTGGATTTCCTGACTCACTTGGATCTATGCACAATCATCTAATGGAATACATTGTTGGAAGAAGGCTTATTAAATACATGGGGCTTAAACAGCTTACTTGTTAGTATCTTATTTGACCACATGACTTAAACTAAGTTTGCAAAAGAAGATTTACTTATATATTTTCTTTTAAGAAGATTGTGGGAATGACACTTTATCCACTAGGATGAAAAGTGAGTATGATGGTCTTCTCATTTACTTCCTATTCCCATTTCCTTGTCAGGAGATGAAATGTGACAACTTGTTGCAACCACTCTCTGTGGCCAACTCACCATGGCCAACTCAACACAGACAACTTGCCATGGCCAAGTCACCATGGGACAATGTGCCATAGGACAATTTAATAATTGAATTTAATTATTTAAAATAAATAAAAATTATTTTAATTTTTGTCATTCACATTTCATTCTGTCCCTCCTTTTTCATCCTTTCTTGAATTATTCTATTCCACCATTTCTTTGATATTAGCATAATTCTTGTCCTGCTCTAAGTTGCCCCATAGTGAGTTGGCCATGGCAAGTTGGCTGCAGCAAATGGTCATAGACCTGTCAGGAGAACAGAAGAGGAAAAATATGCTGCCACCAGCATGCTTCTCTCTCCATCTTTACATTCCATTCACAGCACTACATATTTACGTTGTGTATTAATGTTTCAGTGTTTTGAGAAAAGCTTTGAACTGTCTTAAGGAGCGATTCCTCAAAACGTTTGCTCCAAGAAAAAACAAACATAGGTGATCAGGTTACCTTTGAAGCAATGCCACACCGTCTTCAGTCAGAATGAGAGATTGCATGTGTGCATGAATAACATAAATGAGCACTGAGGGAGGGATGGGGTAGACAATAAAGACGGAAGTTGTGGCATTAGAGCCCTGAGTAAGCCACCTTAAATATTTTGAGACACATTTCCCCTGTAGTATATCAGTCAAAGCTCATGAGAAAGACAGATATGGAGCTGCTGCAGTTCTCTGGAATGGTCAAATGTTCTGATGCTCTGAGGAAACACCTTGATAGTCATTAAATAAACCAGGATAATGCTGGCAGGGGATGCTTCTCTTCTGGTGAGAAGAGAGAAAGAATGAGAAGATAGAGCGGCAATAAATAGCTCTTTTTATAAAGAAGGTCAGTCTTCTAGTTAATATAATGAAAACCACATAGCAGACTTTTGATTGTGCAAAGTACACCATTGTGGTACTGTTCAGCTTTCGGGCCATCTCAACACCACTAAATGCTCTCCAGGATCTTCGCTAGAAACTTGGCTATGGCTAAATTGAATTTCCAAGTTTTTGTCCTTAAAGTAACTTAGGCTATGTTATTATTTTAAAAGATTTCTTTTTGTGTGAGCTGCCTGAAACTATAGAAAAGTCAAAAAGCACGGCTTCTTTATTGCTGTGTCAATATGTACTTTCTTCCAATCCCTGAAGCAATATAAAAATATTGCAACACACTTTGTGCTGTGCTCGCTAGACCAAACCTTATCCTGCCTCAGTGACTAAGTCGGTAATGGGTGTTGCTCTTAGAGAAGTAATAGGGATTAACTTGAGGAAAGTGATGAGGGGAGCCTCCAGATATTATTTGCTGGCAGGAAAACAACAGCAAAAGGAATCACTACTCCATTAGTTGACTGAAAATAGAAGATTCCTTGTAATTATGGATCATGGAGGGAATTTTAACTCCCATTCTACTAAACAGAAACACATTTCAACTGTTGAGACCCATCCTGTCATGATCTGAAACTAAGAAAGCAAAGCAGAAGTACACAGAGGATGCATATGAGCAGCCCATATGGAGTCGCCCTGTGTATTTTTTCTGTTTAACTCTTGCACTTGGTGAAAAATATGTTCAGAAGACTTTTATAGTCTGCATGCTATTGGAATATAGTTTCATTAGGATTTTGCTTCAGCTAGACTGGTTTTTTCTCAAGCTTGGCTGCCTGAAGAAGTGTGGATTTTGTTAGGAATATAAGTCACCTAACAGGTATTTGGGTTAGAAATATATAAACCAGGATAGACATTTTAATACTGTCTCTTTAAGAGCAATTAGGTGTGGTTTCTCAAACGGCCATAAGATGGAGCCAGAAACCTGGGTTATCTTAGCTTTAGTCTCAGAAGAGAGTGTGAGTATATCTCTGTTTCCTTCTGTTGGAAAGTATTGCCGTTCCTCCATTTTTCCTAATTGACTGATATTCATGGATTTGATGTAAGTCTGATACCGAACTGCTTTTGACATTGGACTTTGTTATTGGATTATCCCTGGATTGAAAACTGACTGATTTACCTGAGAGTGACTTTGGACTGTATTTTGAACTTTGCTTAAACCTTTCTGGAAGTAAAAACCCACATTTACTGTATAGTGTATCTGTGTGCTGTGTGTGTATTATTCAAACACTTCTCTCAAATACGCCTCCTTGTATGCGCTCATTCTCCTAACAGGGAATTACCTCAACAAATTTCAACTCCCCTGAATTCTGCAACCAACCTTGAAAACTGGAGAGTTTCTGCAATCACAGAAAGTGGAATGCATCATGTTATTTTGCAACCCATCACTAGGACCCGAGCTTTAAACCTGGCAACTTGAAAATGTTGGGTTTCAACTTCTACAATATGGAGCCAATATTGAGGAACACCAAACTGGACAATGGTGCATCAATGGATCAGAGACTGGCCTGTTCATCTTTGCAGTGGAGACCTATTGCTGTTGGTGACCTCTGCCTTCCAACTAATTTCATGCATTCTCAAAAGCACCTCCGAGACATCCTAAAAAGAGCATATCTTAATAGCAAAATAATCACAAAATCCAGATTTCATCTCACCTTTCCATAGTGACATTAATCTTTTTTTTCCCTATTTTTCTTTGATCATACTTACCAGGCTTACAAAAATCACAACAGATACCATTGAATTCATATTGCCCACTGTGACAGTTCTGGTTAGAACTATTGTGTAAGGATCTGGCAGCGGTTAAATCAAGAATCTGTAACGGAGAGGAAAACAACGTATTATTGCATTGCAGTTTTTGGTTTTAGAGACTATTAGAGATGATTAGTGCTGTGTTACTAATTGTACTCTGTGTCAACTATCTCTAAAGTTATTTTGGAGTTCCTTAGCAGAGTTAATAAGAAACAGAAAAATGAGTGATATGAGCAGATGATAAGAACACTGATAGAAATAGGATGATGGCTACAATGATTCTGATGGCATTATTTCATTTATTAATTTCCAAAATGGCTCTGGGCACTTTCACAAGTTAAAAGAACATGATATAAGATAACAACTATCCCAAGAACAGAAACATGCTTCAATACCATTTTCCATGATAATGGGAACTTCCAGGTTAAAATATATATACAAATATACATAAAAGCAATACTGATTTGTGTATTGGGGGGGACTTTCAATTTCTGATGTAATCCTGAGAGCACACCTCTTTTTTGCTGTAAAGAATAAACACGTTGTAATTTCCTGCCTTGTGAGATAATAGCACTGGTGTGTGTGTGTGTGTGTGTGTGTGTGTGAATTTCAGCATTTGGCTGTGCCATTTCATGGTTTGCCATACACATTGTACCCCAAAAGTGTCAAACTCAGGAAATCAGGAGTCCAGGCGGTTCAAATGGATATAGGTTTCTTGTGTGCTAATGCCTTCTACAAAAATCTGAACTACTAATGGTCAAAGCCAATTGGCAATTGATAAGAGTCAATGGAATACAAGCTGGGCTGGACTTCGATCTGTTCGCATGAGGGACTTGAGACTCATTCATTTGATCCCTCCCTTGGGTCCAGTGTGGTCATCTGGTATATCAGTGCCCAAGGAACAGACAGGCTGGTAGCTCCTGACATGAGGGTAGTCAGTCTCTAGGACAGGGGTCGCCAACCTTTTGGAGCTGAGGGGCCACCAAACTCATAATTTTAAATCCCGCGGACCACTAATATGCATTTTGACTAATGGTGGCTTACTGATGTTTTCCCAGGGTCTCTGCAGAAAGCAGCAGAGACCCTGGGAAAATCCCCCAAAAAGTCTGCAGAAAAATTCCCCACCCTCTTTTCCTACCTATCGATCATTCTTTATTTGGGATTGCAGGATACTGTCTCCAGCTCCATTCTTAGGGTGGGAGAGAGAGAGAGAGAGAGAGAGAGAGAGAGAGAGAGAGAGAGAGAGAGAGACTTCTGGCTTCATGCAAGGAAAGCAGCAGAAGTCTTTCTTAATTGGGGGGTGCTTTGGGGGTGACATTTTTCTGCGGACCACCAACATTTTCTTGCAGACCACCAGTGGTCCCTGGCCCACTGGTTGACAACCACTGCTCTAGGATATTCTGAGATGGCTCACTGTGGAAACCAATAATGAACCTTATAATAAACAAGGACAAGTTTTAGTCCTTAAGTAGTATGGCTGTGCATATCCTTACAAAAAAAGTGCTTCAACATATGTAGAGCACATATAAAGAATTGGTTTCTGGATCATTAAAGTAATTGCATCTTTTCCCAGGATAACAGTCTTCCGCTATCTCCATATGCATGATTATTTATTTATTTATTTTTATTTGTCAAGCGATTTTAAGAAAACAGGTATAAGAATAAACATAGTTATGAATACATGAAATGGATACATACACAGGGAAAAAAACCCAATAGGACAGGGATGGTAGGCACGTTGGTGCATGCTCCCTACAGACCTCTTAGGAAAGGGGTGAGGTCAACAGTAGACAGTCTAAGGTTAAAATTTTTGGGATTTGGGGAAGAAACCACAGAGTCAGGTAGAGTATTTCAGACATTGACCACTCTGTTGCTGAAGTCGTATTTCCTGCAATCAAGTTTGGTGCGGTTTACCTTGAGTTTGTATCTGTTGTGTGCTCTTATATTGTTATGGTTGAAGCTGAAGTATTCATTGACAGGTAGGACATTGCAATGTATGATTTTATATACTATACTTAGATCTGACCAAAGGTGGCGTAGTTCTAAGTTTTCTAGATCTAGAATTTCAAGTCTGGTGGCATAAGGTATTCTGCAATGAGTAGAGGAGTGGAGAACTCTTCTTGTGAAATATTTCTGGACTTTTGAAAGATTACTCGGGTGTGTGTGTGGGGGGGGAGGAATATAAAGGAAGTGGTTTTGCATTCAGATGCACGCGACTCCACCCAGAAACAGTTTTCCAGTAGCAACAGCCTGGAAAAAAAAATCCGGCTGTTTTAATTATTTGAAAAGAAATGCCAAACATTTCTTCCCAAGGGCTTGCACAGTCCTTCTTCATAAATTCTGTGTCCTTTGGCCATGTATTTATTCCCCCACGTATTCTCCTTTCAGATCTTTGTGTGTTTATTCTAGCAGTATTGGAGGTAGGTAAGTGTACACAGCACATTCTGTACAAATTCATCCTTCTGGGAAGTCTGGGCCTGGGGGATATGATTAAAGTATGAAGACAATGGCCATAGCAGTGCGATGAAGCTCACTCATTTTTTCCTTATTCCTAGCACCATCATGGACATCATTAATTCCTCAGTCAACAGGCTAACACAAAATTCTTTCTTTCTTTCATTCATTTAAACACGATCTCTTTTATTTTCTCATGTAAGGTGAAGTTAAGCTGAGAACTGTTCAGGTATAAGAGCTTTCCTTCCCACAGAATGTCAGGTAATTCGTTAGTATAGGGCTACATTACTTCAAAGCAGGGAGAAGTTGGTTAGATAGAAATGCATTTCTGAATACTACACTGCTCCTCCGAATAGAAACCTCCTTTCTCATAAAAATCTAGTTCATCCAAAAAAGCTTCCCAGGTGTGCTACTTTGTTTAAAACTGCAGGGACTTTTTCACATGAAAGATCAGTCAAAAGTTTCACATTTGAAATTAGAATTGGTTGACCAGAAACAGCTAAAATAAGATCAAGAATGGGAACCACTGAACCAAAAAAGATTAAGAGGTCCTTTCTTGTCAACTTGAATTTAACGGCACATCCTCAGAACTGGTAGTGATATTTTTTTATATCTTTCCTATCCAAAGAATTAATTTTAAAAAAAGGAAATTAGCATGGTAAGCAATTAAAAAGACCTTCAAAATTTTATAGCTTTGAATATCCTATGCAGACAGAACGTGCAGCACCTTGAACAGGAAACTTCAGTATTGTCATGCCTCTGAAAGATATTTTGCTGAGATGCAGGATAATTTAAAAAGTTTCTGTTTATGAGAATGAACTTAGAATGGCATCTTAAGTTATTGCAGTTGAAATATTTCAAGGTTTTAACCTCCTGGTGGATCAAAAATTGTCAAATGATTTTAGTTTGCTGGCAATTGAGGTAATAAAGGCAATTTGATATATTGCCTATATCTGACACTCTGTAAATTTCTACTTCTACAATTGAAAGAGAAAAAGCTTTAATTACCTCTTCTTGAACATATAGAGAGTTACATAGAGACTTCTTAGCGCCTTTCTTTTCTACTTAAAAATGCAACATGTTTTTTTGTGTATAAAGTTACCACTCTTGTTAAAAGCAACAGATAGAATAATTTCAGCTACATGATAGGTCAAAATCTCAAAGATACTTTCCCCCCCCTTCAAAAAGCAACTGGACTGGGTTGGTTTGTTTGTTTGTTCGTTCACTGAGGTAGAAAAAGAAAATGTTTTACTTCTCATCTGAGAAGCTTCGTCAGTGGTGATGGCAAGGGGAACAGAAGGATAGATACTGACAGTTATGACTGGAATGGAAAGATTGTAAACTCGCCCTCCATTCAGTCAGAACCTATCCTTCAAGGCCCCCACCATCCAGTCAATCAATCAATCAATCAATCAATCAGTCTCAACCTTCCATACCTATCCTTCCATTCCCCCCCCCCACCCGCGATCAGAACTGATGAAGCTTCTTGGATGAGAAGCAAAACATTTCCTTCTTCTCCCTCAAGAAAAAACAAATGAATAGTCAGGTTGCTGTTTGAAGAAGAAGAAGGGGGGAGGGAAAGCACCTTTGAGACAACTGTGACCCGGGTGCCTGAGAGAAACTCCACAGACAGATATGTCAAAAGGAGCAATTGAATTTCTGCTACCAAAAGAATACCCCTCAGGTGAACTCTTTTGGGTAGAAAAGCTCTACGTATGGATAAATACTTACAGGGGAGATGATCAAGAAAAGCAGCAGCTGGAACATGTCTTCTGGCTAGCTCTTAAGCTAAAGTGAAAGCAAAACGAGGAAGTGTGTTGCCAGAATGAAACATTTGTTGTTATTGATGTAGAAGACCAACAAGGCAACACCTTCCTTTTTTTCGGTGCTTCTAGGAGAGGGAAATTCCATTCTGCCCAACAGTACTATCAATGCAAACAAAGGAATTCACCCGTGTACCTAAGCAAAAACAGGTTTCTTTGCTAGGTACATGGGTGAATTCCTTTGTTCCGTTGGCTGAAATGGCAAAATTGACTGTTCTGACTTTTGTTTTCACATGGAAATTGTTTCTGAATTTCGTGCTTGATGTGGGAAAGAATGTAACTTGGACTTGGGGTTTTATAGATTAGATTGATAGATCTTAATAGAAATCAGAGATGGTATTCAGCAGGTTCTGACCAGTTCTGGAGAACCGGTAGCGGAAAGTTAGAGTAGTTCAGAGAAACAGCAAATATCACCTCTGACTGGCCCCGCCTCCATCTATTCTCTGCCTCCCGAGTCCCAGCTGATTGGCTGGGTCTTCTTTTTTGCCCTGCACAGCAGAACAGAGCTGGAAAGCAGGTTAGTGGGGTGGGGAGGGAATGGGATTTTGCAGTAACCTTCCTCCTGAGTGGAGCGGGAATGGAGATTTTATAGTAATCTTCCCCTGCCATGCCCACCAAGCCATGGCACCAACCAAGCCACGCCCACAGAACCATTAGTAAAAAGCACATTCAGACTTGCAAGTTTCTGTGATTACACTTGTTGCAATAAAAATAGAATAGAGTAGAGTAGAATGGAATAGAATAGAATAGAATAGAATAGAATAGAATAGAATAGAATAGAATAGAATAATAGAGTTGGAAGGGACCTTGGGGGTCTTCTAGTCCAACCCCCTGCCTAAGCAGGAAACCCTACACCACTTCAGAGAAATGGTTATCTAACATCTTTTTTAAAAATTTCCAGTATTGGAGCATTCACAACTTCTGGAAGCAAATTATTCCACTGATTAATTGTTCTAACTGTCAAGAAATTACTCTTCAGTTCTTGGTTTGTTCTCTTCTTGATTAGTTTCCACCCATTGCTTCTTGTCCTGCCCTCAGGTGCTTTGGAGAATAGCTTGACTGCCTCTTCCTTGTGGCAGCCCCTGAGATATTGGAATACTGCCATCATTTCTCCCTTAGTCCTTCTTTTCATTAAGCTAGACATACCCAGATCCTGCAACCGTTCTTTATATGTTTTAGCCTCCAGTCCCCTAATCATCTTTGTTGCTCTTCTCTGCACACTTTCTAGAGTCTTAACATCTTTTTTACATTGTGACGACCAAAACTGAATGCAGTATTCCAGGTGTGCCCTTACCAAGTCATTATAAAGTGGTATTAACACTTTACGTAATCTTGATTCTATCTCTCTGTTTATGCAGCCTAGAACTGTGTTGGTTTTTTTTGGCTGCTGCTGCACATTGCTGGCTCATATTTAAATGGTTGTCCACTAGGACTCCGAGATCTCTCTTACTTAACAGGAGAACGTGTCCCATCCAGAGGTGGAATTTAGCAGGTTCTGGCCAGTTCTGGAGAACCAGTAGCGGAAATTTTGAGTAGTCTGGAGAACCAGCAAATACCACCTCGGACTGGCCCCACCCCCATCTATTCTCTGCCTCCCAAGTCCCAGCTGATCAGCTGGGTCTTCTTTTGTTGCCCTGCACAGGAGAACGGAGCTGGAAAGCAGGTTAGTGGTATAAGGAGGGAATGGGGATTTGGCAGTAACCTTCCTCCAGGAGTGGGGAAGGAATGGGGATTTTGCAGTATCCTTCCCCTGCCAAACTCGCCAAGCCACGCAATCCAAGCCACGCCCGGTAATAAAAATATTTGAAACTCACCACGGGTGAGACACGGGATTCAATCTTGTGGGTGAGTGTGGCAAAAAAGAAGTTGAGCTAGGAAGATGGCAGAGAAGCGGGGAATAAGCCTCCAACCTAAAGACTAGCAAACTCAGCAGCAAGGCTGAGAACTGTACAACATGCTTAGCTGAACAATGTGGGTGACGAATAGGGGATTTACAGTACAAATGCAAGACAAGGGAGATATTTTTACAGTTCCGCATCACGCCACTAGAGGCCCATATAACATCATTGCACAAAATGAATATGTAACAAAAAATAAAATAAAAAAATAAAACGACCTTTTAAATTGAATAGTTTGAACAGAAAACCAGCAGATTTGGAATCTGTTCTCCGAATTATCATTGACTTAGTTTTGGCTTAGCAACTTTTGTGAACACAATCCCAGTGTTTATGGTTTCATAACTTAAAGCTAGATTTAGACCCAGCCTTAGTTGTTGTTAACAGAATGTGTCTTTTGGAGACTTATTTATAATTGAATGAGGGTAGGTTTTCCAATTTTCACAGGACTAAGAGAGGCTTGAGAGCCTCTATTTCAGTAAAAATATCTTAAGAATGGGACAAATATGAAATTCTACCTCTGGTGTGAAGAATCATTCTCAGCTTGTCATTGTTAGCATCCAATGGGCAGATATATTTTAAACATTCCACAGAAAGAGACCCAGTTTGTAGTGTGGTTAAGGTGCCAGGCCGAAAATAAGCTCTAGTCCTGCCTTGAGCATAACCCCAGCTGGGTGACCTTGGCCCAGTCACTCTCTCTCAGCCCTGGGGAGGGAGAAAACAATAAATCACTTCTGAAAAAGGTTGCCAAGAAAACTTCAGGGACTCGTCTGGTCAGTTGCCAAATGTCAAAAACTGGCTTGAAGGGAAAGAAGGAAGGAATAAAGGAGAGAGAAAGAGAGAGAGAGAAAGAAAAAGAGGGAAAGAGGGAAAGAGAAAGTAAGGGAGAAAGAAAGTCAGAAAGAAAGAGAGAGAAAAAGAAAGAAAGAGAAAGATAGAAGAGGAAAGAAGGAAAAAAGAAAGGGAGAAAGGAAAGAAAAAAGAAAGAAATTAAAAGACTGACACTGGCGTGTTTCAGAAACACCTCTGTGCCGACAATGATAATGCTATTAAATCAGGCTCACCATATTTTCAGTTTGTAAAACTCAGGCTAAGGTCAAGATCAGTGATCTCATTCAGATAATGCCAGAGAGGATGGACTTTAGTCTTCTTACGAAACATACTTCTCCTTTGCTTCTGTCAGCAAAGAGATACAGTATGAATTTAAATGACTCAAGCTGTGTCCCTCAAATAGGGTCAAAACTATGACTTATAGCTAAAGCTTCATTCTCCCTTTGTGGGTCTTGAAATTTACTTTCTAAAACATTTTTGTCTGTTCACCAGGAAGTTCATGCTGGATCACAAACAAGAATAATCCGAATCAGAAGAGGACATCTGATAAGCCACTGTTAAGGTTAAGAAGAGTTTGAAAATATATTTAATAAAAGAGACTGATTGGTGGGATGGGTTGTGAGCATATTCTGAGAATAACAGAAGGAATCTCAAGCACCAGAGAAATCAGAAAACCCAGGCAGTTCAAATAAGTATAAAGAATAATTAGTTAAAGGCCCAATGATTGCATGGGCAAGGAATACAGCCTGGGAGCTGTATCTGGCCTGTGGGGTGCTTAGATATGGCTCATGAGGCTGTCCTGGAAATAGCAAAGGTAGCCTGCGGTGCCTCTGTCAGCAAAAACGGAGCTCGGGAGGGCCCCAGGAGGCTGTTGCAGCCAAAAATGGAGCTTGCAAGAGCTGCGGGCAGCCTCCTGAGTTCCATTTTTGCTAGCAGAGAGTTGCAGAAAGCTGTCGTAACCAAAAACGGAGCTTGGGAGCCCATTTTCACTGGCAGAGTGCTCAGTCCCCCAACATGAGTGATGTCAAGTTGGCCATGCCCACCCTGGCCACACATCTCATCCCCCCCAAGGTCAAATGCAACCCTGATGAGGACCTCAATGAAATCGAGTTTGACACCCCTGCTTTAAATGTACACTAATCAGCATGCATTAGTATTAGATTAGATTCAACTTTATTGTCATTGCCATGGATACAGGCAACAAAATGCAGTTAGCATCCAACCAGAAGTGCAAAGTAACAATCAAATATGTATGCAAATATGCAAGGCATCTATGAATACGTCAATGGAAAACACAACAAAATGTATGTACACGAGCACACAAAGATAAGTGTGACTGTACATATATGAACATATACAACTGTACAAAATGTTTATGGACACATTGAATATAAATACAGATGCACAGAGAATTATACAAAATACATCATATATTATCAAGGGAAGCATCAGCATATGTGTGGGGACAAACGAACTGGGGAGTTCAGCAAGGAAACCGCTGTGTGGTAAAAGCTGTTCGCTAGCCTGCTGGTCTTAGACTGCAGGCACCTGAACCTCCTCCCAGATGGAAGAAGAGTAGACAGTTTGTGGGCTGGATGGAAGGGGTCCTTAACGATGCTGTGAGCTTTATGCAGACATCATTTCCACTGAATGTCCACAATGGCAGGAAGTGGAATCTCTATAATGTGTTGGGCGTTTTTCACCACCCTCTGTAATGCCTTTTTTTCTTTTATAGTGCAATTTCCATACCAAACTGAGATACAGCTAGTTAAGATGCTCTCAACTGTGCAGCAGTAGAAATTAGTCAGAATAGCTGAGGAGGGATGATTCTTCCTCAGTAATCTCAGGAAGAAGAGGTGCTGGTGAGCTTTCTTAATCAGACTAGGGGTGTTAATCTGCCTGGACAAGTCCTCAGAGAGGTGGATCCCTAGGAACTTGAAGCTGGTGACACGTTCTACTGTTCTCCCGTTAATATGAAATTTCATTGCATCCAGCTCTCAAAAGATAACCATTAAGCGTATACCCACATAGGCTGGCAATGCAGAATATTTTCATTCTGGAAACCTGTTTTGGGCTATGCTGCCTGACTGATAAACCCCCTGCAAAGAAGAGCCTAGTGGAGGGATGATACAGGAGAAGAATGCGTGCACTTTTCTCCTTCATGCCCCCAATGTGAATCAGGGTATTTCTGAACATGAACTTAATATTTTCTGGGAGAGTCCAATTTCAAAAACACTGGTCCGGGTTCACGGAGGTGCCATCTATTGAACCAGGTGTTTGATTTCTCTTGAAATCCAGGCACTCAGCAACAGAATGGAAAGAAGCATAATTTCAGCTTCTTAGGATGGTGCAGTGGCTCAGAGGTTAAAGATGCTGAGCTTGTCAGCTGGAAAGGTGACAACCTGGGTTTGGGACAGAGCATCATATGACTGTGGCAAGCTCCCATTGTTGTCCTGGCTTTTGCCTACCTAGCAGTTTGAAAGCATGCAACTGCGAGTAGATAAATAGGTACCACTTTGGTGGGAAGGCATTCTGTGCATCTCAGCGTATAGCCATGCTGGCCACATGACCACAGAAACTTCTTTGGACAACGCTGGCTCCTTTGGTTAAGAAAGGGAGTTAAGCACCTCCCCCTATGACTGGAAAGAGGAAATCTTTACCTTTACAAGAATGGCCCGTGGGAATTGGACAGAACCTTGGCCTGACCACATAATCATTAGCATCTTCTATGAAAGGTGACGGCTTGTGTGCAAGAGAAGACTCTCATCAGGAGAGGAAGGAAAACAGCCATTCAAAAGTGGAACAACTGGAATAAAATTGAAGCTAACTCCACAGAGGTGAGCATGAAGTAAAGGAAATGCCTTGAAGACCTGTCTTTTCAAAATGGTTTGTGATACATCTTTGTGTTGCTTTTAGAGCAGGGGTGTCAAACTCAAGGCCCGCAAGCTGCATCCGGCCTGTGGGGTGCTTAGATCTGGCCCATGAGCCTGCCCTGGAAACAGAGAAAGACCAGCCCGCAGTGCCTCTGCCAGTACAAACAGAACCTGGGCTGCATGCAGCCTCCTGAGCTCCGTTTTTGCTGGCAAAGGGCTTCAGGAGGCTGTTGTGGCTGAAAACTGAGTCTCAATGAGTGACATCGAGCTGGCCATGACCCCTGGCCACACCCCCAGCCCCCCCCCGAGGTCAAATACAACCCTGATGCAGCCCTCAATGAAATTGAGTTTGACACCTCTGTTTTAGAGGGATATTAAGGATGAGCTGCTAGTGCTTGTATTAGTTGTATTAACAGAGGGGTACAATCAAGATCAAGGGAGGTACTAATACCACTCTATAAAGCCTTAGTAAGACCACACCTAGAGTACTGCATCCAGTTTTGGTCACCACATTATAAAAAAGATGTTGAGACTCTGGAAAAAGTACAGAGAAGAACAACCGGGATGATTAGGGGACTGGAGGCTAAAACATACAAAGAACGGTTACAGGAACTGGGCTTGGCTAGTCTGGTGAAGAGAAGGACCAGAGGAGACATGATAGCAGTCTTCCAATATTTGAGGGGTCCAAGCTATTTTCTAAAGCGCCTGTAGTCCAGACAAGGAATAATGGATGGAAACTGAATAAGGAGAGATTTAACCTGGAAATAAGGAGAAACTTTCTAACAGTGAGAACAATCAATCAATGGAACAGCTTGCCCTCAGAAGTTGTGGGAGCGCCATCACTTGAGACTTTCAAGAAGAGATTGGACTGCCATTTGTCAGAAATGATGTAGGGTCTTCCACTTGGGTGGGGGGGATTGGACTAGATGACCTACAAGGTCCCTTCCAACTCTGATTATCTGTTATCTGCTTGTTCTGTGGTGTGCATTTCCAAGAATCGGGGAGCTCTAATGATCTTATTCCTCTCATTTCAGTGTTCATGCAAACGGGGATGAATCGGAAGATGGAAGACTTGAAAAAAAAAAAAACCATAGGACTAAATCCCAGATCGTAGAGATTTAATGTGATGGACCAGTCCCGGTACTTCCCTTTACCATGTGAACAATGGAAGGAATAACCTGGCAATAGGGCATGGCTATAGTGAGGGTATAGCCTCTTTTTCATCTTATATGATTATTCGTGCCTGAACAAATGCAAGTGTTTAAAATATAGGTAGTCCTTAACGCAGTGGCTCAGTGGCTAAGAAGCTGAACTTGTCAATCAGAAAGGTCGACAGTTCGGTGGTTTGAATCCTTAGCACCGTGTAACAGAGTGAGCTTCTGTTACTTGTCCCAGCTTCTGCCAACCTAGCAGTTCGAAAGCAAGTAAAAAATGCAAATCGAAAAATAGGGACCATTTTGATGGCAACAGTGTTCTGTACACCTTTGGTGTTTAGTCATGCTGGCCACATGACCACAGAGACGTCTTCAGACAGCGCCAGCTCTTCAGCTTTGTAAAAGAGATGAGCATCGCCCCCTAGAGTCGGGAACGACTAGCACATATGTGCGAGGGAAACTTTTACCGTACTTAGTCCTTGACTTACAATCATTTGTTTAGCGACTGTTGCAACAGCACTGGAAAAAGTAACTTATGACCATTTTTTACACTTACAGCCGTTGCAGCCTTCCCACTGTCATGTGATCAAAATTCAGATGCTTAGCAACTGGCATGTACTTATGACAGTTACGATCACATCCCAAGGTAATGTGATCCCCTTTTGCGACCTTCTGGCAAGCAAAGTTCACTTTACAACCATGTTACTACAGTGATTCACTTAACAATTGTGGAAGGAACGGTCATAAAATGGGGCAAAATTCATATGTCTCACTTAAGAGAAATGTTGGACTCAGTTGTGGTTGTAAGTCAAGGACTATCTAACAGATAACAGATAATCAGAGTTGGAAGGGACCTTATAGGTCATCTAGTCCAACCTCCTGTCCAAGCGGGAGACCCTACACCATTTCTGACAAATGGCAGTCCAATCTCTTCTTGAAAGTCTCAAGTGATGGCGCTCCCACAACTTCCGAGGGCAGGCTGTTCCACCTATACACTAAGCTTATGCATACAACTGTTTTAGTCTGTCCTTGTAATCCACAACCATACCTTGTGGATCCATAAATCAATCTATCCAACACTGCATAAAATCAATATGGCTAAAAAACCTTGAAGAACAATTTTGTCCTTATTTGGTGTTTTTGGGTCAAGTGAGGTGCTTAGACTCAAAGCAAGTTACTGTTCCGCTGGAGAGAATGTGCAAAGGCTGTCTCTTGCACAACTTATTTAAATCTCTCCCTATCCTATTTCATTTATAGCCATATATCAAAATCAGCTTGATTGTCTAAAGGGGAACCAACTTTTCTCCACACATAGCTTAAGCATTCCCTTCCAAATGGAATAGTAATTTGGCTCGATGCCTGAATGAACTCACAGCCAATCACTGCAACGTTAACCATAAATGTAAATGCATTTCTAATGCAGAATGCACTGAGTAGAGTAACTCCCCTCAAACTGGTCCTTTCCCTAATTCCTAGCCAGCCATTTGAAGAAGGGCTGCCTATAATTTTAGCTGAAGCCACAGGATTTCATTCTTGAGGCTTTTCCACTTGGCGTGAGCTTTACAGTGCACCCCAATACTTTTGTTAATCTCTTAATAGAAATGTGATCTCCTCCGCCCCCGCCCCCCATTACAAATGATTCTTTAGCCTTGACTTTCAAAGCAGCAAATGGCAGTTTTATGTAGAAAGTTAGCTTTGTAGTCCACAGGATAGATAAACTAGCTTGTTGCTGAAAAGATAGATTTCATGAACAAAGGAAGGCAGGCAGGAAGGAAGGAAGGAAGGAAGGAAGGAAGGAAGGAAGGAAGGAAGGAGGAAGGAAGGAAGGAAGGAAGGAAGGAAGGAAGGAAGGAAGGAAGGAAGGAAGGGGGAAGAAGAGATAAAGGAAGGAATAGTCAGGGAGGAAGGGAGGAAGAAAGGAAGAAGGGGCTCCTATATAAAAGGAAATCTTTTAGTTCACCAACCTCCTTTGGAATATATCAAATCTCTCTCTCTCCCTCACTCACTCCTTCCCGCCCTCCCCCTCCCCCCCCCATATTTCTCTGTGTCTGTCATCTCTGTCATCTCTATCTATTA
>NW_020770859.1:0-17986 GCF_900518735.1 Pseudonaja textilis | reverse complement strand
CTTTATGGCCCAATTGGATCAGTTATCCCCCTATGTGAGAAGCCCCCCAAAACCACCGAAGGCTGACCGGTCAGTACAAGCTGAACAGCCCCCACCGAAGGCTTCCACTCTGGTAGAGACATGGCTTGACTCCTTCCCCTCTGCTTCCAGGGATTCAGGGATAACACCCCCTGAGGAGCTGCTGCCACCTCAGACCTATTGAACTGGAAGCTACATTATGGCCCATTTAGTGAAAAGCCCACAGAGATAGCTGATTTAGTGAAAACAATAGTGGATGCCCACAACCCCAACTGGCTAGACCTCCAACAGTTTATGGGGACCCTGTTTAATCCAAAGGAAAGGGAAAAGATTAGGAATACAGTATTACCAAAATACTGAAGCCTGACGTTAGATTAAATCACTCCATTACAGAACTTATGGAGGAAAAGTACCCATCTAGTGATCCAGACTGGGATCTCTACAAGGACGAGGGAAATGAAAAGCTCCGAGACTATCAGTCATTGATAGTGCAAGCCGTCCGACTAGCAGGACAACCTGTAGTCAACATGTCCAAACCCTCTCTGGTGTTACAGGAACCTGCTGAGACTCCGGAAGCATTTTATACCCATTTGGTTGATGCATACCGCATGGATAACCCTATCGACCCACTAGACCCGAAGAATACTCAAATGCTGACTATGGCCTTCATCTCCCAGAGCACACTGGACATAAGGCGTAAATTGCAGAGACTTGAGGGAGCTCTAGGGAAACCCATGAGTGAACTCATGGAGGTGTCCAGAAAGGTCTTTGCTAATAGGGATAAGGAGGAGGAAAGGAGGAAGGATCAAAAAATGCAACAAAAAGCCGAGCTAATGGCAGCGGCCATGATGTGGACACCAAGAGGCAGGGGACTCAACCCACCAAGGGGCAGAGGAAATAGTCTGTCAAGGGGTGGAAGGACAGAGTTAGGATGCAACCAGTGTACCTATTGTAAGAAACAAGGACACTGGAAAGGGGAGTGTCCTGAAAGGAACAAGGATGAAAGGCCAGAAGGCAGAAGTGGCCCTCCTCCAAGGAACCTCAGCTTTGTAGTGGAAAATGGCCTAAGAAGACCCCTGGAAAGGGGCTGGGGAAGGCAAGATAATAGGAGAAGTTTAGGGAGAGCTCCCTTAATAGGTTTGGCAGAGGTAGAAGAATGGGATTGAGGCCGATCGGGTTCAGAAAGCCTCCCAGAACCTATGGTCAGGCTAAATTTTGGAGGTAAACCTGTAACTTTCCTGGTTGATACTGGAGCAACCTGGTCGGTTCTGACTCAGCCCTTGGCCCAGGCATCCCAGCAGACTATCAGCATCCAGGGTGCAAACAGAAGCATACTGCAGCGTCCCTTTCTAGAACCCCTTGTATGCACACTGAAGGGACAGGCCATAACACATCAGTTTGTATATATGCCCGACTGTCCTATTCCATTGTTGGGAAGGGATCTACTGTCTAAACTTGGGGCACAGATCTCTTTTAAGGAGGATGGGACCATGAAAATGGAGTACAGGAAAGTAAACTTGTCCGTACCCCTAGAAGAGGGATGGCGGCTCACGGTCGCCAGGGACATCGGAAAGGGGGGTGAGGATAAATGGAAGCAGTTTAATGTTCCTTGGTTGTGGTCAGAGGAAAACCCCCCTGGCTTTGCTGCCCACCAGCAACACTGATGACCTGGAGCATGGTACAGAGATCACACAGGCAGCTGGCAGTTTAGACTGCCCCATTATTGTTCCAAATTTTCCCAAACACTCCCATATTTCTGGCAAGTTTCGGAGCAAAGTGATCACACATATGAACACACACATACCTCAAGCAGCCTCTCGCTGCAAATAGTGCAGCCCAATGCTGTGAGCACCATGGCTGCAAAGCAAGAAATCCAGCAGGGCAAGTCAAGGAGTGCAGGAAGCAAGGGAGCAAGGCAAGTAATCCAGAAATCCCCAAACAATGCAAGGAATCCAGGAAAGTTCAAATGTCAACACTCAACTCTCCAGGAATTCATCATTTGTTCCCCAAAAATGTCTCTCCAAACAATGTCTCTTTAAGTCTCAGTCCCCAGGTGTGCCTTGTGAAGAGTTGCAGGGCACTCAATATCAACTCATAAAATATTTCTATGGTCTTTTTAGAGTTTCCAACAGAAAGGAGGGGGAGCAGCTTACATTCCATAAATGTTTTCAAAGATAGTTTCTAGGTGATGAAAGTTTCTGCCACGCAAAATTCTAACTATAGACTGTCAGGGCTCTAACAACTTCTCTTTTATTCAAATCAAAAGTCTCTAACCGCATCTCAGAACAAGTAAATTGGTTTATTATAAATTGCCATGTTGGCGTGTGGCTGGGTGAAGGTGATACTTAATTACATCAAACATTTCCTTCATGACCCTGGTCTTTCCCCCACCCCATGGATGTGACTTCTCCAATGGGATACATCTCCAAGAGTCATCCATCATGCTCTCCAATAACCTGTTTATGCTTCGACAACTTTCAGCTGCCGAGGTGATTATCTAGGCATTTCAAGAATACCTTGTCACAAGGAAATCAGCTTGGATGTTCCTATTCTACCCAGGATGTCTCTGATAAAGGGTAGCCCTTCCACTTGATTAGATATTGGAGTTGTCTCCGGTGCTATCTCAGATAGAGGATTCGCTGCACCTCATACTGAGTTTGGCCTCCTGTGAGATGGGGTCTGCTGGGTTTACGAGGTGGTGGCCTCAGGGTTGAACCCACCACAGGTTTTAAGAGGCCACTATGGAATACCAGGTGTATTTTCCCTAACAGTCGGGGCAACTTTAGTTGCTCCAATGAGGCGGGGACAGAACAGGGATGAAAGCTAATACTTCATTTAATTAAAATATTATCAGAATACCACATGGAACACCATTCTATTACTTGTCGCGAGTCATATTATGACTTATCTGTAACTTCCTGTGTTCAGACTGTATTAAGGAACTAAAGCTAACCACAGTGGCATAAGCAAGGGTGGAACATGGAAATAACCGAATGGTGTAAGTTAACTGGAAAATATGAAATGTGCTTGTTATTTCCTTTTCCCTAATCCATATATAGAAATATATGATAGAAATATGTATAGTTGTCCTTATTTGGCAAATAAGTGTTAAGAATAATGCCCAAGTCTTTGCTGATGTCATATTGGGTATAAAAGTACTGTATCAGGAAGAACTGGGGGCTTCAGAATTTGTCATGTTAATGCTTTGAACACTTTGCGCAAATAAAAACCTGTATTCTCCCACCTTTCGTGGTCTTGTGTCCTAATTGGAATGAAGATTTGCTGCAACATTTCTGGCAACCTAGATGGGATGCAAGGGGCCCTGAGGCCCTCTGGGTGGGGGGGTCTATCCCGACTTCCAGGGTATTGGTAAGTTGAAGGGAACATCCCTGGCTCCATCAGTCCTTTGAATCCGAGGGACTTCCTCAGACTGCTGTTCTCTGGCGGCGGCGTAGAGAACGGCTGGTATCATTCTGAGACCAGATCTAAATACTAAGGAACATTTAATGATAAAAGTTGGTATCTGATCATGAAGTAGTTTCTTAGGCTCATAAGACTTAATTATTTAGTGCAGATCCACTCTTTTCGAACCGGTAATAACACCAGTTGAATCCCACCCATGTACATATACATATGCGATGACCTGGAGCATGGTGCGGAGATCACAGAGGCAGCTGGCAGTTCAGACTGCCCCATTATTGTTTCAAATTTCCCCAAACGCTCCCATATTTCTGGCAAGTCTCAGAGCAAAGTGATCACACATATGCACACACACATACCTCAAGCAGTCTCTCACTGAAAATAGTGCAGCCCAATGCTGTGAGCACCATGGCTGCAAAGCAAGTTATCCAGCACGGCAAGTCAAGAAGTCCAGGAAGCAAGGGAGCAAAGCAAGTAATCCAGAAATCCAAAAAGAATGCAAGGAATCCAGGAAAGTCTCCTGTGCAACCTCGGATCTAGGATTCACTGCACTCCATAATTAGTTTGGCCTCCTATGACATGAGGTCTGGGGGTTCATGAGGTGGTGGCCTCAGGGTTGATCCCACCACAGTGTTTTAAGAGGCTACTATGGAATACCGGGTGTATTTTCCCTAAGAGTCGGGGCAACCTCAGTTGCACCATGACTGGGTTGATGACATTCACTTTGGGAAAGGTCCCATGAATGTTTTTGGCCCAAACTTCTTACTAGGGAGACTTAACCTCAAGTACTTGGTGGCTAGGTAGACTTTCTCCCCCACCTGGAATGGCCTTTGTTGGAGCCAGTGTTTGTGTGCCTATTTTTTATAGCTTTGTGCCACTTTTGCCAGTGCCTTTTTTACATTTTTCCAACTTGTTTTCAGCGTTGACATCCAATAGGTCAGGCTGACTTTGGAGGGTGGATCCATGGATACTCAGGCAGTGGGATGAAGTCCATGCCCCTCATTACTCTGAAGGGGGTTAGTCCCATGCTACTGTGAACAGCATTATTGTATGCAACCTCCATGAAAGTCAGGAGGTCCGCCCAATTGGACTGCTGATAATTCACATAGCACCTCAGGTACTGCTCTACCATGGCATTCAGGCTCTCTGTCCCCCACCCACCCCATTGCAGCTCGGATGAAAGGCTGAGCTAAGGCTCTGGGATGACACAATAGACCACAGGAACTCCCTCTTTCTGAGATAATTCATCGTGGTACTGCATGCAGGCAGTAGATGTTCTTTTTTAAAAATAAAAACAAATTTCATTAACTTTACAGAACATACAGACAATCAAGGCATAATAATATAAAAGATCTTTCTGGAAAAACCAGTAGGACATACAAAATATTTCCAAATTGTAATATGTATATTTACTTTATCTGCTCAACTTCATATCTTATCCCAATTTCTCCTTTTCATTCTATTATCCAGATTATATTTCTTACTAATTAAAATTTTTTGCCTTTCAAAAAACAATACACAAACATACAAGACATAAAACATAAAAAAAACATAAAACATCTTTTCTGAAAGCTGCTTGATCCCGGGTTAAAACTCTTCGCACAGATGCAAATTCAAAAATCATATTTACTTTATATATCATTCCATATCTTTTACCATTTTCAATTTTCTATATAGCTTCTTCCCTCTTTTATCTTTCTTAGTTTTATTTTATCTTATCTCAATACAATTCATAATACTTATCTTTCTTTGTCTGTTCTTTTCCAGTTATCCATCCATCTTTTCTCTTTAAATATACTTCTCCTGTATACTGACTCTTTCCCCTAGCTTAGTAATACTTAATATAACACTTACATTATATTGGGATTCTGATTAGTACATTCTAAAATTACAAAATAAATTTTATAAGAAAAACAAGTACACTACAATTACAAAATAAAAGCATATAAACCACCATCGATACCATTAAAAAACTAATCATATATATTGATACACATTTTACTCTAAATACACATATAAAAACACAATCTTATGTATCTTCCAGAATCCCTTTTTCAATTAAATTTACACATTGTCTCTAAATAAATTTTGTTTCTTTAAATCTTGCTTCCCACCATTAAGGCTTCTCATCCCCTCCTTTCTCTCTTGTTTATTTTTCTCCTTGCCTTTTTTTACCCCATTGTCTCTCCTCCTCCCTTTTCTTCTTCTGCTTACCCCCTTTCTGTTGTTTTCAAACCTTGTATCCAGCTTTCATCTCATTTTTCTCTTTTTGGATAGTTTTCTCAAACCTTAAAATCCCCTTTTTCTTTTCCTCTTTCTCCTCCTCCCCAAAGAAATCCCATTGTTCATCCAGGATGGCTTCTTCTTCTTTATTCCAGTCATCCTGCTGCGTAGTCAGTTTTTCATAAGTGCATACTGCCATTTCTAGAAATTGAAAAAGAGTGCCCAAAGTGTCTTTTCCATCTTGATCTTCTTTTTTACATTTTTGATATTGAATTTTTAGTTCATCCAGAAGCAATGCCATCATGAAGAGAAAAACTTCTTCAAAAACAACCACCCAAGTGTTTTTAATTAAGAATAATTCCAAAAAATTCCAAAGTCACCAAAAGATCTAAATAAACTATTTCTTTTAATACTTTCTTTTTCTTTCTTCTCTTTCTCTTTCTGGGGTTACTGATTGATCAAAAAGTTCCCATTAAAATATATCTTTCTTTAAAGTTCTAGGGAGTCTCCTCCTTTTTCTTTTTTTTTTTTCATATAAATTTTATTGAATTTACAATTAAAAAAATAACATAACAACATTACATAAGAAACAGGGAGAGAAAAAGAAGAAAGGAAGAAGAGAAAGAGAGAGGAAAAAAAAAAAAAAAACGCTCGGTCTTGCGACCGAAAAAGGAGAAGAAGAAGTATAAAAGAGAGAAAAAAAAACAAAAAAATAAAGAGACGGAAGAAAAAAGAAAATACGTTAAAACCAGACAAATATTCTTTTTGACAGTCTACAAGATCCAATTCTCCTACCTTACTTTAAATATACACATCTTATCGCTATTTATGGATATTTATGCTTATTTATGCTCATTGAACAGTTTATCTCTGATATAACCAATTATACCATGCATTCCAATTATTATCAAATGCTGAAGACTCTTTATTTTTAAGAGCTATGGTTAAATTGTCCATTTCTGCGCAGTCACATATTTTCTGAATGACCAATTGATCTGTAGGTAAACGGGATGATTTCCAGCACTGGGCAAATGCTAATCTGGCCGCAGTTAGAATATGAATTATTATGTATTTCGTCTTTTTAGGAAAATGTTTATCAGAGATCCCTAGTAGGAAGAACTCTGGTTTGTATTCAATTTGATCTTTGGTTATCTCCTCCAGCCATTTTCTAATTTTTTGCCAGTATTTCTGGGCTTCTTTACAGGTCCACCACATATGAAAGTAGGTTCCCTCTATGTTTTTACATTTCCAACATTTTGGACTAGAGTTTGGGTTCATTTTCGCTAACCTCGAAGGGGGTAAGTGCCATCTATATAACATTTTATACATATTTTCTTTGTACGCCGCAGATTTCGTAATCTTAATGATTCTATTCCAGATCTTTTCCCATTCTGTTAATGTAATGCTTCTTCCAATATTCCTACTCCACATTATCATGTTCCCTTTCACTATCTCTTGCTCTAATTCTACCTCCAATAAATATTTATAAAATTTAGAAATATTCTTTTTATTTGATCCTAATAAGATTTTATCTAGGTGTTGTAATTTGCTATAAATTCCAAACTCTTTGATATCTTGTTTGTATCTACTATGGATTTGTATATATAACCACTGATCAATTTTAAATCCCTGTTCCTGTAAGTCCTGTCGAGTTCTTAGTTTCCCTAAAGGATCTAATAAATCTTTATATTTAGTCATTTTTGTTATATCCAAATTGTTGGGATGAACCATTGCCTCCATTGTTGAAAGCCAAATCGGAATTTTTAAATAATGTTTTTTACATATTTTTTTCCAATTAGTTAATAGTGAATCTCTAATAAGATGTCTATGAAAGTACGCCTGTTTAGTTTTCCCCACATCCCATAGAAATGCGTGCCATCCTCTCTGAAGGTCGTGCCCTTCCAAGGCTAGAGTTCTTTTATTCCGTAAATTGACCCAGTCTTTTAACCATAGTAAGTTGGCTGCCCAATAATATAATTCCCAGTTTGGAAGCGCTAGCCCACCTCTACTTTTTGCATCTTGTAAGGCCTTAATACTGATTCTAGCTTTTTTCCCTTGCCAAATAAATTTAAGAGTTACCTTATTTATATCATCAAAAAAATTTTTTGGTAATTTTATTGGGATTGTCTGGAATAAGTAAAGGAGTTTTGGTAAAATGTTCATTTTGATTGTGGCAATCCTGCCCAGTAAAGAAAGCTGCAACTTATTCCAGGATTCTAGATCTTTCTTAATTTGCTGTAACAGTTTATCATAATTATTCTCTTTGAGTGATTTACTATGTGGTGTTAACCATATGCCTAAATATTTGACCTTTTTTGTTGCCTGTATCCCCATGGTTTTTTCTAATTCTTTCCTCTGGTTCTCTGTTAGATTTTTAGTCAGTAATTTCGTCTTATTTCTGTTGATCTTTAGTCCTGCTACTGAACCATATTGTTCTAGTTCTTTTATTAGATTATGTCCTTTCTCCATGGGATCCTCTAGGAAGAAAACCATATCGTCTGCAAACGCCTGTAATTTATATTCCTCTGCCTTGACCCTAACCCCTTGAATTTCAGGATTTTGTCTTATCCGCGTTAACAATGATTCTAAAGCAAATATAAATAAGAGGGGTGAGAGAGGGCAACCCTGTCTAACGCCCTTTTCACTGCTTAGTGGGCCTGTTTGTTCACCATTAATTAGTATATTGGCTTGTTGGGTATTGTAAATTGTTGTGATAATATTCTCGAATTTAGTGCCCAGATTCATGTTATAGATTTTTTGTATTAAGAAGTGCCAATGTAAGTTATCGAATGCTTTCTCCGCATCTAGAAACAAGAGTGTAAATTGTTTCTCTGGATGAGCTTCATAATATTCTAAGACGTCAATAACGGTTCTTAAATTGTTTTTAATTTGGCGGAATGGAAGGAAACCATTTTGGTCTTCATGAATGTATAAATTTAAAACTTGTTTTACTCTATTCGCAATAATTGAGGTAAATAATTTATAATCGGCATTTAAAAGTGAGATTGGTCTATAATTGTTGATATATCTGGCATCCACATCCTCCTTCGGAATTAACGCAATCAACGCCTCCCTCCATGAGTCTGGCATTTTGGCAGCCGAAAGTACTTCGTTAAACACTTCCAGCATCAGAGGCCCTACTAAATCTAATGTGGCTTTATATAATTCTACTGGAATCCCATCTGGACCAGGGGATTTATTATTACATTGATTTTCCATTGCAGATTTTAACTCAGACCATGTAATATCCTTATTTAGTAATTCTTTGTCTCCTTCCCCTATTGTTTTATCATTCGTATTCTCCAGATAAGTTCTTATTTTATCCTCATTGATTTCTTCTTTTTTATATAATCTTTGGAAATAGTTTAATATAATATCCTTTTTCTTCTCAATCTCATGTTGTGGGATGCCTTTCTCATCTATTAATTGGTGTATCAATCTCTTTTCTTTTTCTTTTTTAAGTTTATAAGATAGCCATCTTCCTGGTTTATTGGCGTGTTCAAAATAATTTTGTTTGGACCTTCTCAAGCTAACTTCTATTTTATCTTGTTCAATTAAATTCAGCTTATGTTTGGCTAGTATTAACTGATTTTGTAGTCCTTGGGTCTTAGGGGTTTTTTGTAATTGTGTTTCTAAGTCTTGGATTTGTTGTTGTAACGCGTTTTGTTGGGCATAAATTCTCTTGTTTCTCATAGCATTATAGGAAATTGTTGTGCCTCTTATAATTGCTTTCATAGTATCCCAAATGTTCTGTTTTGAAGTTGTTTCATTATTATTATCTTTTAGAAAATAATTTAGCTCCTCTTTCAGTTTATTAATATACTCTTCTTCGTTTACAATTTGGTTATTTAGTGTCCATCTTTTTTTTATTCGTCTCCTATCCCTCCAAATTAGCTGTATTGGGTTATGATCAGCCCATTCATTCGGTAGAATTTTGATTTCTTTTATTTCATTAGCCAAGTCCAAATCCATCCAAGCCATATCTATTCTGGTCCAAGTCTTATGTGGGTTAGAATAATATGTAAATTGTTTTCCTTCAAGATTCCGTTCCCTCCATAGATCTTTTAAATTTAACTCTCTCAACATTTCCTTACATGCTGCAGAGAGTTCCCTTTTCCCCTTCTTGTTTTTCCCCATATTACTATGGTCTTTCTGGTAGTCTGCAATGGAGTTAAAATCGCCAATCAAGCAAATGTTTCTTTTTTCAAAGCCTACTATTTTTTGGTGAAGGTGTTTAAAAAATTTCCCCTGGTCATCATTTGGGGCATAGATTGCTACAAGTAAAAATGTGATGTGGTTTATCCAAACTTGTATAACCAGAGTTCTTCCTTCGGGATCCGACCAGATTAGTTCTGCCTTTACATCTTGTTTTACATAAATTGCAATTCCTTTTTTCTTGTGTTGGTCGGCCGGTGCTGTAAAAAGTTTACCTAATTTTGGACAAATTAGATGTCTTTCGTCATTCTTCGAAATATGTGTCTCTTGAAGACATATTATATCTGCGTTATGTTGAATAAGTTTTGAGAATATCCTTTTTCTTTTTAATAATGAATTTAATCCGTTTATATTGATGGAGAGCAACTTCTTCCCCTCCACCATTTATCTACTTCTGCTTAGATTTTTGCCTAGTAATGATTCGGTTCTCTTGTTGTTGTTGTTGTGGGATTTGCTCTTCTCTCCCATGTTGTGGATTATCACTTCTTGAAATTGGAGAAAGTCGTTCCTTTTGGGTTCTGTGATAATATCGGACCTCCTGTGGTCTTGTTTTAGGTTCTTCTTTGGTGGGTTGACTATTCTTATCTGTGAGCTGTTGATGAAAAACTTGGGCCTGTTCTACCGATTCTATTTTGATTTTCCTCTCTTTCCATGTAATTAACATCCCTTCCGGGATTAACCATTTAAAATGGATTCCTTCTTTATTTAAATCATTAGCTAAAAATTTATAATCTTGTCTTATCATCCTCACTCTCTTTGGAATTTGTTTTAAAATCCTAATTTCTCTGCCCTTATATGATATTGTTTCCTCCCTAGACATTTTCAAAATTAAATCCCTCAGACATCTCCTAGAGAAGCTGATATGAATTTCTCTTGGACAGTTGTTACGCCTGGCGTAGCTTGTGCTAACCCTATATACCTCATCAAACTCTTTAATTAGATCATCTTTTTCCTTTCCTAGCCATTCAGCCAATATTTCTGCCATCAGATGTTCCAATTCTTCATTTTTGGCTTCCGCCACATTCTGGAATCTTAAATACGCCATTGCTTTGTCCATCTCGAGGTGGATCAGAGAGTCTTCCGTTTCTCTAAGTACATTTTTAAATTCCTCATCCATCCTTTCAAAGTTAGACTCCATGCGTGTTGTTCTACTCTCTCTATCTTTTATTTTCACTTCGTTTCTCTCCATGGCCTGCTGTAGAGACCCTATCTTACCCTCCACCTTCGCTATATCCGCTTTCATTTCAGTCTTCATTTTCCCCATCTCATCTTTCAATTCGCTTATATCTGCTCTAGTTTCCTTGTGATTATTAATCATCATTTCTTGCATTTTAGATATAGCTTCCTGCAAGGCTAATATGGAAGTTTGTATATTAATATTGGGGACATTGGGCTGCTTTTCCCCTATTAAAGACTCCTCGATAGTTTTTTGAGATGTTGGTGGGGTGGCTGTCAACGTAGTCGATAGGGTCGGGATAGCCTTCTTTCCTGTTTTTAAGGCCATAGTTGTTGTGGATGTCATCTCTCTAAGTATTTGTTTTTGTTGATGCACAATATTAAATATATTATCCCAAATCACCATTCAGTATTTGGGTTCTGTACTTGAAAGACTATTCACGTATTTCAATTTTATATCTCACTCCACAGTCTTTTCCCCTATATCATAAATAGAGATCTGCAACAATATTCTAGTCAATGTAATAAGAAAATTGGTCAACAATAGTACATCAATTAACACTTTAAGGAATTAATCTTAAATGTCGTAAGTAGTCTAAATAATTTATAAATAGATTATATCAACAAAGTTTATCCCTTTTTACTATTAATACTTACAACAGTAAACTCTTAACTCTTTGATAATAGTGTATCCTCCTCTTCCCCCCCCCCAGTAAGTAAAATTATGTAAAGTGTTTAGGAGATACAATAGGGAGGCAAGGGGCAAGATAATAAGAGAAGGGGTAGAAGAGAGATTACCACAGCTTCAGAAAATCAACAAACAAACAACCACAAGGAAGTCATCTTAAAGAGAAAATAGTGCCAACTTAGTAAACTTAAGTAGTACCACGTAATAAAGAGAGCAAATTGGGTGAGCTAAAGTTCCATCTTCCAGCTAGAGGTTTCTTTTCAGCCTTCCAATCAGCAAATGGTGAAAAGTGCTGACTAATCTGCAGTCCCAAAACCGTCTTTCCCAGCGTTCTGCTCGCCTCTGGCTTCTTCCTCTTGCTGCTGCTTCTTTCTTTGCTTTCCAACTTTTAAATCCACATACAAATCTTCCAAAGTCCAATATGATGCTCAATTTATCTTCTCCCCAATATTAAGTAGATGTAATAGTCATGTTGTGCTCAGACCAGTTCCGGATCTCCAATCTCCAGGTTTTAGCAATCTCTCTCTTTCCCCAAAGCTTCCCCAATTGCTTTTCTGGCCGCTCTCCGCCCGACTTCCAAGAGGTGCTTATCACAACCAGGAGAGAAGAATTTATGCTATCATTCTTCTGTCATTCTACTCCCTTCAGACTTCAAAGAATCCAAGATATAAACCGTTTCTCTGTTCCTGTTACTGGATCTCGCAGGCTGTCACTGCTTTGCTTATTCACTCAAGTGGCAGACCGGATTGGAAGCCGCCATAAAATGACAGCTTACTCTTTAGCGCCGAGCTCGGGAGCTTCCCTCTTCACTGTTGGGGAGTTGCCTTCCCCCCTCTGCAGCTCGAGGATCTCCACGTTGACACGAACCTCTCCGGGGTTCATGTATCCCTGGGGGATCGCTCCTGACGCCAGAAAAGGTGTTCGAAGCCTGCACCAGACTTCTTCACCTCCGATCTCCTGTCCTCTCACTTGAGACTCGACTCGGGAGTCTCCTCCTTTTTCAAGCTCTGCTCCAAAAAAGTTTTTCCCTCTCCCCCCACTTACAACAGCAATTTCCCTTTAAACGCTCAAAAATCCATACCACAAATACGGGTTTTCCAATTTCTGAAGTTGTAAAATCCAATGTCCAAAAATCCTTTATCTCATAACTTTCAAGTTGAATTACCTTCGATGCCCAAATATACCTTCCGGTTTGCCAGGCTTTGGCAGAGGCGGGGATTCGCGACTGTGTGCGATCCCTGTTGCGCTAGCCGTCTTGGTGCCTCCGATCCTGATGGGTCTGGAGGATAAGGCTGCCCTGTAGAGGGAGATGAAGATAGGGAGGATCTGGGAAGGGGTTAGGGAGTGTCGCAGACCCCCTCCTCACCCAGCTTAACCTCATTTTCTCAAGATGGTGGAGCGGTGGTCAGCAATGGCCACCACAAAGAAGCCGGCAGCTGGAAAAGATTGTGCTGGAGGAAGAAGGAGAAGGAAGAATCAGAAGTGAAGGTGTTGGCTGAGCCGGGAAAATAACAACCTTTAAAACCCTGGAAACGGAATTGCTAGAATTGCCTGAAAGATACATTGTATCCCTAAGAAGAGAAAAGCAGCGGAGAAAGCTGTCAAGGGAAAACTTTTTTTTATTCACTCTCCCAACCCATTGAAATAGCAGACGGAGACTTGGAAAATATATTCAGGCAGTAGATGTTCTTCAGGAACAGCTTGGCTAGCTGGTGGGCTGAAGGGAGTCTGCTGCAAGGTATGTCAGGATTCCAGCAATCGCCCTAATTAAATCATGATACTCGAGCCAAACTTCAAAAAACTTCAAAGAATTTATTAGAGGCGACATACTGGCACTGACCTGTATGAAGCCAACTCTGGCATAGGTATTTTATAGTCACCTGTGATCCTATTTCCCTCCTTCCACTGGGGTTTCTCATAAACCAGATTCTCCAACTGAGCACATTCACAGGCTTGATGTCATCATTCATGTCCTCCAATTAAATATATTTGTGGGTAAAAGCTCTGGTGTTTTAGTTACAATCTTTTAATGATAAGAGTTGGAATGTACTTTTGCTTTCAAACTGCTGCACTGCTCTTCCAGATTTCCTTCCTCCCCCCTCCATTTTTTATGGCAACTACTAAAACAGGCATAGGAATGTTTTACGAGTTGACACCTAAGTTGGCACCAAACTCTATAGTTCTGGATTACTTTCCCCAGGAATGTTTGGAGACAAGAGAGTACATTGAACGACAACACCCAATTGCTTGGGTATCGAACTATCTTTTTTCAGCATCACTTTCTAGACCTGTCCAGAAAGGAAGGACCACAACCACTTCAGACCAGTGCCCTCTAGGGGTGTATCTGTGATTTTTCACTAACATGCTCTTCTCCAGCTTCTCCCCTGCACATGCTGCACATGGAGGCCCAGAAGGAGTTCAGGGTCCCCAGAGGAGATATTGCTTCTTACAGTAATTATTAAAATCCTGGTCTGTGAGATCTCTCCTGATATTTCTCCAGTGATTGCCTTTGATGTAAACATCAGATTGAAGCAACTCGAAATGGATCTTGCATCAGAAAAGGATAAATGTTTCAGGTCTCACTCTATGTGGCACAAATTTGGGGACATTCAGTGACTGTGCTCCTTGAAATGTATCATTTTCCTCCTTTGCAGTTAAAGTTCTGTCGATCTCTCTCTCAGTCAAGAAAGTCACTATCATTTCAATCTTGTGAGAGTGCTTTGAATTCTTCAAACTTGTTCTTCCCCAGAAACAGGAAGGGGATTGATTCAGCCCCATGAATTATGGACCTCCTCCTTCTGCTGCTGCTGCTGCTGCTGATATCCCAGCCAGTCTCTGGCAAGCTGAGAAGGAAGTGCCTGCTGAGTTTGGAAGAGCAAGAGGGAAAAAAACTACGGAGCTATTACAGGCCAGGAGACCACCTCATTAGTATAGTCTCCATTGCCACAATAATACCCAATATAATTCTATCTTTCAACACAGCTCCTTATACTCAGTCTCCCCCGTAAGTCATTCAGTGTGCTGGAGTGGCACTTCCTCCATTTGCAGTCTTCTTTTCTTTCACTTACTCCTATAATGCAGGACTTGTCTAATTTCTTGAATCATTTGTATTTCCACGGCTTCTCTCTTACTTTACTTCTACTCTTCTACTCTTACTCTTATTTTAAGAGACCCAAATCCAAAGATGGAGCCACCCCGCTCCCTGAAGTCCAAATTATTTTCCCATCTCGTACAATCCTGAGTTAATCACAACTAGCTTATTGAAAAGTTTGTAGTTGCCTCTGCCCCACCCATTCCTCCATTTGTTGATATTCAGTTGCCGCTCCTAGTAGGAATAGAGAATGAATTGCTTTTCTGGGTCTCTTATGAAAAGATTCTGTTACATCTTTGTTCCCTAGGCCACCCCTCTGGAAAATTTGCAAGGATCGTTTTTCTCGCCATGTACATGTGTACATCTGAACTAGACTCTGTTGTTTCTCTACGTCATATAATGTATGTGGGTATACCCATAATTTTGTATCGATGTATTCTGTCATGGTTATGTAGTGTATATTGGCGATCCTTTAAAGTGATAGCAATGAAATTTCATTTTATTATATGCAGATTAGTGCACATTCAAAGTGACAATAAAGTTATTCTAAGCTCTAAGTCCTCTTTGCTGATGATTCCATTGAATGATTTTGAATAGCAATAGCATTTAGACTTATATACCACTTCACAGTGCTTTATAGCGCTCTCTAAGTGGTTTACACGGTTAGCATATTGCCCCCAACACTCTGGGTCCTCATCTTGCGGAGAGAAAGAGGAACAAATGAAAATTTATTTTGTTGTTCCTGTTAGAGATGATGTTATCATGAACCTTTTTTACAGTAGTTCAGTTCCTGCCCCAGAAATTATCCTACAGTTTATATTTGCCATTCAACGAGTCAACAAGAATTCTCAGCTACTGTACAATCTCACACTTGGCTACAACATCCAGGACAACTATATGAACCCCCTTGGCACTTCAGATGCCTTGCTAAACATACTCTCAACTGGAGAAGCCAATGTTCCCAACTACAGCTGTGGCAAGAAGGACAACCTGATGGCTGTTCTTGATGGATCTCCTGATGACATCTCCATTCAGATGTCAACATTAGTAGGCACCTACAAAGTCCCACAGGTTTGTTTTTGTGTTTCTCTATCTGCTAAAGTAAGCAGGGTAGTGGTAGATGGATAATCGATTCAATCAAAACTTGAGCAGCTGGACACAGTGTTAAATATGAAAGATTTTTCGCAAATATGGAGAGGTTTTTTCCTGAATGTCATCACTCTGCAAAACAGCTATGGCAGCTGAATTTCAAAGCTTCTTTCTGTATGCCTTACAAACTAATTCCAACAACATCATCAAATTATTTAGTAAGACTAGTACTATTCTTCTTCTCATCCTTCCTATTACCTGTCTCTTCCCTCTTATGACTATAACTTTATTGCTTGTATCTTTACAATTTATATTTTTTTATTTGTCGCCTAGTATTATTTGATTGCTTATTAGTAACCTATGACTATCACTAAGTGTTGTATCTTATGATTGTTGATGAATGTATTTTATTTTTTCTTTATGTACACTGAGAGCACATGGCCCAAATACAAATTCCTGGTGTGTCCAATCACACTTGGCCAATTAAGAATTCTATTTTATTCTATTCTATTTAAACAAATATCTAAAATGAACTAATTTGCATTTGCAGTGGTCTAGAGATAGAAGGGGACATGGTGGCTCAATGACTAAGACACTGAGGTTGTCAATCAGAAAGGTTGGCAGTTTGGCAGTTTGAATCCCTAGCACTGCGTAAAAGAGTGAACTCAGGTTACTTGTCCCAGCTCCTGCCAACCTAGCAGTTCAGAAATATATAAAAATGCAAGTAGATAAATACATTGGTAGGAATATAACAGTGTTCCATGCACTTTTGGCATTTAGTCATGCCAGCCACATGACCATGGAGATGTCTTCAGACAGACCTGCTCTTCGGCTTTCTAATGGAGATGAGCACCACCCCTAGAGCTAGAAACGTTTAGCACGTATGTGCGTGGGGAACCTTTAGAGATAGAAGACATAAATGTCTATTGTCTGAATGTCAATTTTAATAGAAAAGAGAAAGGACAGTATTTTAGACCCCAGATTAGGCCAATGATTATATTCAATCAAGCTAATATTTTGCATTTGGTATTCTTGATATGGCTTAAGGATTAATAACAACAAGCTATTCTAATGTGTTCATGAGAACCACATTGAATGTATTAAAAGCTTACATTTTGGACTTGATCTGATCTAAATATAATACATCATTATTCCTTGTTTCTTCAGATCAGTTTTGGAATTGTTTCACATGCTGTGAGTGATAAAAGTCAAATTCCATTGTTCCATCAGATGCTCCCCAAAAATGGGATCCAGTATCCAGGAATTGTCCAACTCCTCCTCCATTTTAGATGGACTTTGATTGGTCTCTTTTCAACAGACACAGAGGAGGGAGAGAATTTCACGAGAACTTTTACTCCAATGCTTGTCAGAAATGGAATCTGTGTCGTTATCTCACAACAATTCCCAATGACCCGACCTACGGAACATCTCGGAGATGCCATCTCTAAATGGAGGAAAGTCAATGTCTTTGTTCACTTCATAGAATTTTTTTTCCTTGTCGATAGATTTCGCCATATCCATATAATAATTGAAAGTTTGTCAGGACCCATTGAAGGGAAAGTCTGGATCACCACAATATTGGAGAAATTGACAATTACAAGGCAGACACTTTTCAAATATATCCATAGTATTTGGACCTTTGATTTTCAGAAAAAAAAAATGGCCAAATGAGGATGCCTTTCAACCCAGGCTTTTTAAGGATCCCAAATTTGAAGATCAGTCTTTTCGCTGTTCTTTTTCAAAGCATGTCCTTTCTGTCAAGGGCCGGAGACGATGCACCCAGATAGCATTACTGGACATGCAAGAGAAAAAGGACAGAATTCCAATAAAAAATGAGCACCGGTTTTACAGTGTTTTTAAGACTTTGGCCCATGTCTTGAATGTTGCATATTCCTCAATATCTAAGCGGAGAAAAATGGAGGAGACAGAGAGATTAGAGGCACCAAGGCTAGAACCATGGCAGGTATGCAGGCCTGACAAGGATCCATCAAACCTAGTTCCTATTTAGAAAAAATAATCCAATGCTGATGTATGGGAACCATTTCAACTTACTTGTTCTTCCAAAC